>JAACJT020001451.1:0-43534 GCA_009936485.2 Gymnarchus niloticus | reverse complement strand
CATGCCTTATGTTTTTTTTTGTAAGGGCATCAAGCTCACTGAATCCTTGCAATGGAGATGGATGGATGGATGGATGGATGGATGGATGGATGGATGGCTGGCTGGCTGGCTGGCTGGCTATCTGTCACTTAAAGATTGTGTTCCCATAATTGCTCTTTTTGAGTAGCAACGTAAGGAAAAGTAGTTAAATACTTTTACTTATCAGCCTTTGTTGCTGCATTAATGTTACTGATTCATCAATGCAGTCTCTGTTAGTTATTCTGAGAAGACCCCTACTCAGTTATGGTTCACACTGAGGTGAACAAAACCCTGTGGTCTGCACCCTTTTACCAGCAGTCTGTTTTTAGGTGTAGACAAGGCAGCAGTATCATTGATTTTTCTTTTTTTACATTTTGTCTCTGAGAGCTACGGAAATTAAATTTGCATGAAATTCTTCCATGTGCTGCCACCATCCTAGCTGTTCTTGAACGTGCTGTCTTTTCAAGTGCAGTCATGCCAAGCAGCATCTTGTGTCAAAGATGTGGAAATCATCTTGGGTGCTTTCCTGAGCTTTCCTCTTCTCTGACCCAGCTGCCTCATTTGTAAATGTTGACAACGCCCTTTCTGACAGCTTCTGCCTTGACGCTCCGAAACGACATTTGAACTCATTTTTGAGATCTGCAACCACCGTACGCTGTGGTGTTTTTTCTTGATAACGTGTCAGTGTCGCCCAGCATCCCTTTCCCTTCTGGGTGGCAGTGCTCCTCAGTCCATCATGGTGGTGGCATGTTGGAGCAGGTCAAGCTCATCCTGTTGATCACTGGCTGCCTTCAAACCCTCGAATCGCTGATCTTCCTTCACAAGCGCTGAATCTCCGCAACTTCTCACTGCACCTGCTCATTCCTGTTAAGGATACACATTAGGCCTGGCTAAAATATGACCAGAGAAATGCTTTCATTATTTATTACTTAATAAAAAAGCATAGTGTTCCTCTTCTGTTATTTTTTTTTTGTTGTTGTTGTTTTTTCTGGGCAGGAGGCCAGAGGGACTTTTTTCCCATAATTCTGCATCGTCCTGACCTTGCATATTGCAACTGCTTTATGTTCTGCTGAAGCCTTCAGCAAATGATATTATTAATCAAATATTATTTTCTGTATGGTAATGGTGCTTTCACAGTTACATCCTGGTATTTTCCTACACTGAAATAAGTCAGGTTTTGTATTTGTGTGTTTTCATTTCAAAATTAATTTTATTTTAATTATTTGCTGTGTTCAAAACATCAAGTCTAGATTTACAATGCATACTTTGAAGTCAAAAACAAAATGCAGTTATGGTACTGGAGTCATTAATGAAGGGTCACTATCAGGGATTAAATGGAGGAGATTAAGCCACTCCTCATTGTGACAGAATAGTTATCAGTACCAGTGATTAAATTAAAGTCATTAAACCACTGTGATAGTTTCCATCTAGGGACCAATAAACATGCAACAGAAAAGAAACAAATGTGGTGGCATGGTTATTTCAAACAATTTTAGTCAGAATTTATAATCCAGCAGGAGCAGGATAGGAAGAGTATTGAGCCCTGGATTCTCGATTAAATCAAGCCTGAACTTTCACTCGAAGTACAAATGACCAGACTAAAGTTAGCTGATTTTTGGCATATTATAAGAAGATATAAGTACATTGGAATGACCAGGATGCTTGGAAAAGTTAAAGTAAGAGAGGGTGAGGATGACCGGCAACAAGGTGAATAGACTCAGTCATCACAACCAGTGACCATGCCATCGGGGAGCCTGTAGACCCAGACAGACGGCAGAAAGTCCTGGAAGAATCACGTCAATATGGTTACCAGGAGTTGACCTTGACCTGCCGGCAGTCAGTAATGAGATATCATTTGAATGTTTGCATATCCATTTTCAGCTACATCTTCTCCAGTTAGGGTAACAGAGATCCTGGCCCAGTAGAGTGCAGTGCACCATGTAAGCTTGGATTAGCACTAGGAGGGATAGCAAGGTCATTATACAGGACATGCGCTCATGTTAATGCAGAGACGCGCCTTTGGGTTTGGCGAAGAACGCCACACAGACCCAGAGCTAATGTGGATTTCTCACAGGAGTATGGTCTTGGGCTGAGCTGGACTCTGCAGCCCGCCTCTACGCTGACCCATTGCAGAATCATTACTGTGTCACATGATCTTTTTGGTCTTGATGAATGTGAGCAAGCCCCAAAGACTGTCGTTAAAGAATGATTTTCAGGTGGACCCATTTCCGCATGAAATTTATTCTTAGAAAAAAAGAGACACCTTTGACTGTTTTAGGTATCTGAATGGACACTGACTGTCATTAATCAGGTGTGCAGATTCTGGAATAAGCACAGGGAATACTTGCAATCCTCTTCTGAAGGCATAATTGTAGCCGATGCCTCACGATGGAACCTCAGAAGCTTCTTTACAATGGCAAGCTCTTACTAATGATGACAAATCACAGATATTAAATTCTGGTGAAAGCAGGCTGGCAGTTGATGATAGGGTTGGTGTGGCAGCAGCCATAGTGTTACTGAGAAGCTTCCAGTTTTTATCAGTATGACCCAGGTATGTCAGATGCTTGATATGAGTGGGCTGAGTGTTTCTGTTGACTTTGAGGCCATTATTATCATGCAAATGTCATAAGAAGTCATACTGATGATTTTTGGGTGCGCTTGCAAAATCGAACGCCATGCAGTGTCTGCAATGTCATGATCTTAAAACCTAAAGACTGAAGTATGTCCCCTTGGTCCTTCGACAGGGAAGATAAATGCCAATGTCTATATGTGAAATAGCAATTTCAGAACCCCGGCTGGCCTGTGCTGCTAGATTTTATGTGCTGGGTTTCTTAAGCCCTCTTTAATGAGCTCCTGTCAGTGGGTAATTACTATGAGGTCCTTCTCCTGCTCTGAGCAGTTGTGACCTTTGGATGTGGCCTTTGGGCACCATAATAAGCAAGGATCAAGATGAGCCACAGAGACGGGCATGATCCGGGCAGCAGGTCATGAGCCACAGGCACCTGATGCCATCCCGGGGCATTTTTATGCTGCCTTAAATCCCAAACGCTGTCACCAGGAACCTTCCGTTCTCTAATAAACATCTGCACTGATGCATGTCACACACAGGGGTCATATCTGATACCCTTCTTAAAGGTCTAATTGGTCCTGGGTTGTTTTTTCCTTTTTTGTGGCAATATGAATAACTCACTTTTTATTTCAATATTACGCATCTCTCATATACAGGAATATAATTATATAATGAGTATGATGCAATGTTTACTGATGGGCTTACGAGGATATGAGAGCAATGTTTAGTTTGGTGTTAAGTCAGTAACATGCTTAATCTTGTAATGAATTGTTGACTTATATTTTTTGCATTTCAGTTTCAAAGCACTTTTTGATATAATTTTCATGTAATGAAACTATATTCACACATAATACATATTGCCAGAACTTGTCATGCAAGCATATACTGTAAGTTTTTCATCAAGATAAGTTTCTGTGTTCTTTTCTACAACCTGGATGCACTGTTTGGCAAAGCTTCTGTTAGCAAAGCATGGAATAAATATTACATGTGACTGGAATTGATTGGTTTTTGTTTTTATCAAATCACAAATGATGGCTCAACTGCACACTAGAGGCCAAATGCTGAAAATCAATCAGGCACCCGGAGGAAATGTTGTTACTCTGCAGTAGCTATCAAACACTTCACCTCACATAACATACGTTGCAAATACGAAGTCATGTGTTCAGCTTAAAGGTCTGAACGTGTAGTACTTTTACTTAGGCTTTGGTTGAGATTATCAGATCTAAAACCATTTTTGTTTTGTTTTTTTTTATTTTACGAAAAATTACTTTGTCATTATATGTATACATTATACTAAGAAAAATATTTGATGAATGCCTTGATGTGAAGACTTTATAGGGAAACATTTAAACCAATTTTGCTTTTATAAGCAGCTGTTAATATGAATCAAGAAAAATGACAGAAATATGCCGTTTATTATGAATACAAAAGGGTAATTATGAAAGCAAACATTTATTTTTTTTGGATAATATTGCTTATATTTGCATCATCATAGCTTTTTAAGAAGCTATCATACATTATATGATCATTTTGAGTAACCTTCCCAATATGCGGGTTGCCTTGAGCACATCTGACCTGGGGGCCTATGGTATACTTAAGTGAACTGAGCTTCTGCTCCCTGCAGCAAAATACTTAACTGCAATCACTCCTTTAAATGTCCAGGGGTATAATGGCATAGGAGAAAAACATGTGAAATTCATTAAGGATTTCAAGGTTACCCCACCGACCGAGGCTACTTAACTTTAAACATCAAAACAGCACAAAATTAGAGAGTTACTGTGTCTGAAACTCATTCTTAATTTTCATTTATTTCAGTGGTTCAAAGATTAGCCCAACCAGTCACCTGTGTAAATTTCCTTTCCTATAGCTTTCATTTTGCTTTCATATTTGTAATCCTCTTTTAGGATTGCAGATGGGGGGTTGGGTTTTTTTAATGCTGGGGTGAGAAGATAAAACCAGATTTTATCTGGTTTATTTAAGATGTTTTGAACGCAAGACTCTGCTTTTCCCCATCGCTGCACTGTATCTATTTCAGCAATGACCCCTACAACCTGACAGCACACTGTAATAGGATTAATAAAAACTGTATGAGGCTGGATCATAATCCAATCATGGTGCAGCTCGTTATTTCATGGGTATCCTTGGAAACTTGCTACGTTTGCCAGGCTACAACTACCTTGTTTAACCAAGTTTGCTGCTCTTTCCTCGTGTCCTTGGCCGCAGGTTCAGGGCTTAATGACGGGCAGTGGCATGAAGTCCGCTTCCTGGCCAAGGAGAACTTTGCCATGCTGACCATCGACGGGGACGAAGCCTCTGCTGTGAGGACCAACACTCCTATCCAAATCAAGACGGGAAACACTTATTACTTCGGAGGTAGCTGCCTAACTGTTCATTTGCTTTTCAGCTCCTTTCAAAATGAGAGTTCCTCCTTAAAGTGATATTCAGGGCCAAAGTCACATTAAGTTGTTTGCATTCTTCAGCAAAGCCCTCTATATCAAAAAGACACCGTGCTTCACACATCTGCTGTAGGTACATCTTGAACTGGCAATTTGTTTTCTTAAAACAACAAACCACAACCAGGAGTCGATTTGGAGGGAAATGTGCCAGTTCTGAAAATCTTCAGATTTTTTTACTTTAATGTCAACATTTGTTGTGTGCGTTCCTAACCATGTCCCATTAAGCCATTTTAGAACAGAGCCTGCCAAATGAGATATTTAAATTTGAGAAGAGGGTGTCTCTGTTTCCTCCTCCCTGTCTTCTGCTGCCCATGAATCATGATAGCATGAAGGGATGTTTACATGTTCGGTTAGCTCTCTCTGGAAACCATGCAAAATTGCCAGCTGCTGGTGACAAGACAAAAGATGAAAACACACATAATTACTTGTGAAAACAAAATACGGTTCATTGGTAGTAGTGTAAACATAAGGGACAGCTTATCTGATTTCATTTGAATGAAATTTCAGTGGAGTTCTCCTATTACTTCTTATATTTTCTTTATGGGTATTATTTAAATAGTTACCAGGATTCTCTGCAACACATGAAAACGTGGTTTTTGATGTAGTGCCCCCCCCCATTTTCATGGCACCATATGGTAACATACAGAGGAGCTCAGCTAGGAGCTCAGCTGTGCTGGCTACATATGGCCGATCTGGCCTGCACTGGCTGGAATCCGTCCGAGATACAGGTAACAGGAAGGGCCCGTAAAGTAAGCTCACACTAAGTGTCAAATACAATCTGCTCCGTCTTCTACCAACCCCGACCGCTCAGCATTATCAACCCAGCTGCTGGGTAATTGTGAGAGATGGTGTGGCTGATAGGTTTATAAGACTCACCCATCTTTTAAAAGACCAAATGAGAAGAGATACGGGCTCCCGTCATTCACTGCCCGGCAGTCCAATTTACAGTTGAAAGCCGTCGTGATGAGAAAGGGTCCCCTCATCTTCCTCTGTCCATGACTGATCAGCCATATCAAAGCACTGTTATCAATCAGCTCCCTAAATGGAAGGCCCCATAGCATCCCTCGCTTGTGGCCTGAGGGTCAGGCTGCTTTATCTGAATGTGTCTCGGTAGTGGGAGGTGTACTGACGACTGATCAAGAAGGCTGCAGCCTGCAATCCCAGGAGCGCCCCCACTCTCACTGGGTCACTGAGGCCTAGTACTGCAAAAATACGTCTCATTTTACCCAATTCATTGTTTGGGACTCTTTTTTTTAAAAGAGCAGGAAGATCAGTAAGAGAAATGAGCAGCCAGGTCAAAGGTGCCGTAAATGGCATTACTGTTGTTGACGTTATTGGCATGATTATTTTTAAAAAAATTGAATTTACGCTCAGTTTATATTCAGGACAGATTGAGCTAACATGGGTGTTGCTTTAATTTATGTTTTCATACACAAATTTTGTAAAAGAAAAAATGAACATCTCTCATCATATATTTGGAGATGGTTGAGGTACACACTCTCTGAATCCCCCATATACTATTTTATAGTAGTGTAGGTTTTTATCCATTGTTAAAATGAAATGGATGATGTGCACAAAAATGAACCAGTCCTGAAATCCCTGAGAAGTCTGTTTCGGCAAAAGCTGAATGCCTGGCTATTTGTTTTCTAGACAGCCTAAGGTAAGGAGGTGCTGTATAAAATAGGATGGACCTGTTGTCTTGCCTATACCTAGAACGAATAGACAGATGGCAGCCGTAATATACGCACGGTGCCAGATGAGCGTAACAGGAGAAATAGAACCATGATGGTCACCTGTGACCCACGGCACCATAATATTGTCATTAAAAACCATAATTTTCGTATTTACCCGGACAGCGAATAATTGGGCACAAAGTGGCGTGCGCATTATTTTTTAGGATTTAAGACAAGAGCAGCCGAAGGTAATTTCAGAATCACTGTTAACGAGCGCGACCAGGACATGTGCTGGTGTGAGATAAGCGCCCGGTTTTATCGCCGGCACACTGCACGCTGGCTCCGGACGCCGTCACCGGGAGCGCCGTGCCGCCTCTGCCCAGAGGTTTTCTATTAAACTTGGCATTTCCTTCTCGAATTGAGGTCAGGCGTGTCATTGTGAATGATATGTGTTTAATCTTCGCATGCCAGTCACGCGTGGCCCGGCGTCACCGCGTTTATGTTTAAACTTTGCGCGCCACGCGGAATCGGACGTAGGGGATGATAACGCGATGCAGCTGCGCGAGTGCCAATAGCTAAGCTTGAGAAAGCACGGCGAGCGAGTCTCATATGCTCGCCGTTAGGAGTGATGTACAGAGAGAAGGTTCTTTGTATCCTTTCCTAACTGGGGCTTCTCTGTTGTCTGCTGTCTTCAGTCTAGAGGCTTCCCCCGGACTTGAGGCACAAGTAAACCTCCATATTAATTCATCTGTGGTCCTGACTGAATTTTTTGAATAACCTTGAAAGGTAAACAAAGTGTCTGCTTAAATACCCTATGTAGAGGTTGATATGCGACACCCGTGCTTGAGACGGGGAAGGCTTTCTCCTCTTCTCACCTGTGGCTCGTAGAGTGCACTTCTTTCCTATATCTTAAATTAGCTGCAAAGGAAGAAACAAAGTTGTCTCAATTACTTGATCACCTTTCTGATTCTTGTTAAAGGCAATTTAGTTTTACCTAATAAGGTTGCAGGGGAATGCTTTATGAATTACAAATGAAGTAGGCCTCTTTATTATTCTGATACAGTCCGTCATTGTGCACTGAGAAGTTGGGGTTTTGTTGGACCTAGGGACCCCTCTGAGTTTCCTCAGTACATGACGATGGAAGCCAGAGTTTGATGTACGTCACGAATCTCAGCATCGTAACGACACCCTTTGCATTGGTGGTAATTCCTGGTGGGTCAGAGAAGCCCAAATAATCCCAACCCCTCATACTATAGCAGCCCCACCCACTCAGCCTCAACTTGTAGCCAGATGTATGTGCATAGAAGGGCACGCCAAGTGCCCGCTGCTCAGATTTGAGAGCCTGGCAAACACCCAAACACCGATTTTGTGGACTACATCCAGGTAGACACTCCTGCAGCTGTGAGTAGCAGACAGGACCGATGTTCCAAAACAAAAAAAGTGAGAGACTGCCTGCTCTCCCAGTTTGGGTTTCTCTCAGAAAAGGGCAGATTAATGGGTGCCCAAGCCTCAAGTGGGCGTTTTTCAGTTGAGCAGCTGTGTCGATAAGGGACCAAGCAGAGGTCGGTTTTCTGTCTGTGAATCAAGATTGATCAGCCTGGACTGTTTACCAATTTCTCCAAGGCACAAGATACCAAGCCTCCTTTTTATATTAGCAATTCCTGGTGTAATAGGGTTTGAATGTTTTACTTTATTAGTGTGCCAGTGACCTTTGCTGTGTGCTTTCAGATCTTTTCTAATCTTATTATTTCTGTTTATGTTTTGACTATAAAGAATTGTCCGTAAGTAACAAGACTAATTCATTAACAGCACACTGCTATTATAGTATACAGCTCATTCCAGCAATACAAAAAATAATAATTTGCTTCAAGGTTTTTTGCTGTACAGATAGTTTGCTAATACTGTATCTTTAACATACAAATACTTTGTGTTTCCGCTGCTCGGGAATTTGTATGCAGAGCAGCACGTGTGTAAAGGAGCCCCTGCAAAGAAAACAATTCCACCTCGATGACTTACAAAATGCTCACGCATTCCAGAGGAGGATATGTGTCCATATGCTCGTATCGCAGGCCTGTCAGAATTTGCTTCTTGCAACTGAATCACTTACGGTTGCTATTCTCTTTATAATTCAGCCTCTTTTCCCATCATTAATATTCATTGCTTCAGAAGCATCCAAGGAAAAATAAAAAGTTTAAAACTATAAGTCGAGTATTTATGTGTATTCGTTCATTGCCCCGTAGGGTTTTGCTTACGTTGGGATCCGTCTCATTGCTCAGTTGCCATCACAACGATCATTTGACTCTGTCCTTTGCCTGAATTTGATCTAAAGTGTCACCATTAGGAGGTTACAGCAGTGATGGTGAGGACTGAGAACGTGTGTGGGATATAGGAATCAGGACATATGCCAGGGTTTAAGGAAAACGCAAAACATGAGCTTAACGTTGATGAGCAACTGAGCAAGACCTTAGATGTGGAGTCTAGACAGGAAGCGGGGGTTCATAGGTAGGACAGGGCACAAGGTGTCAAGAGGGTCAGAATATGAAAGTTACAAATAGATGCAGTGGGCAGGAGACAGGTGGTGAGAACTGGCAAGGTTGCAACGGCAGGCTAGTGCTGGCTGTGAAGCTCCGTGTGTGTGTGCGTGCGCGCGCGTATGTATGTATTTATAGGTAGGGGATGGAGTGTGTAGAAGGTAATATAATAGAAGCAAGCTGTCTGTAAGCAGGACTGCCTGGTTGTTTCATGTTGCCTCACCTCTGCCCCCTGCAGGTTACTTGTCGGGTAGCAGCTCGTCACCCATGCAGCGCTCTTTCCAAGGCTGCATGCAGCTGATCCACGTGGATGACCAGCTGGCCGACCTGCGCACAGTGGAGCAAGGCAGACTGGGGGCTTTTGAGAACGTTAGCCTGGATATGTGTGCCATCATAGACAGGTAAACCCATGGCCCCCGTCCAAAATAAGAACGGCACACATACACACATCTTTAGTTGCCTAACAAATGGATTTATCCAAAGGCACATACATTGTTTGCAATATATCCACTTCACCAGGTAAATCTCAAGAGGTGTCATAGTAGGGTACCAAGGGGAGGTTATTGCAGGGATGTAAATACCTTTGGATTTTCATCCAATCCCTTAACCGTTGTACAAGCATACTGTAAGCAGGTCGTGAATGGCTGTGGACAGCAGCGCCCCCTAGAGGCTCATTGCAAGGGCATTGAGATTGGTGTATTTCAGCTAGGCTTTGCCATTACTTGCTGTACCACATGCTTCACTGATCTCACTGGGAGCAGAAATGAGACCCCCGGGCCTAGCGTGGTTCAGGAGAGGCATCGCCACTTCAGATATGATACGATCATGTGGTTTCCAGGGGGAAGACTTGGGGCTCTTGGAAGGTGGGGCATTTCTACTTGATATGGAAAGGGAGCAAATAGTTGTGTCCTCCTAGCTCAGCATCGCATCCAGACACCCTGTCCTGGTGCTGCCTCTACCCACCATCCTCTATCTGCTGGTTGGTGGGGGCCAAACCGGTAATGGGTGTTAATGGCTACCAAATTCATTCAACAATCAGCATTGATTGCATCTACAACCTATGCTGCTGAGAATCGAAGGCGACCTCGTTTACATGGTTGCTTACGACGGGCCGCAGATGTCTCGCGGGCAACCGTTACAGTTTAGCGTTGTTGTAAGTGCGGCTCGCTTCTCTTTTGAGTGGCGTTCCGACACCAGACGGCCCCCATTATCCGAAGGGCATTTCACCATAAACAGTTTCAACTTCTGTCAGAACCCCCCCAATGGAGCTGCATGATTTCAAAATGGGAGGTTATGACAGAAAAGCTGTCATTTGGTTGATCTTTTTCTATATGAATTTATTCAAATTTAATTCTAATTATAAAACAGGCAAAGAGAATGGAAGTTGAATAAAATGTGCTGGTCCATGGCTGGTAATTGGTTTGAAATGCCGCAGATATTCCGACTTGGAGTTTATCTACGAGTGCTGCAGCTTTGCTCGAGTTGTTCTTTCACTGACCTTTTAAGCAGCCAGATAGGTGCTGCCAACTTTAATCTGATTTTGACCACATGCACACATGCAAGTTCTAATTCTGCATGGGAATCCCGCACGAGGAGTCGGCTTTCTCTGGGTCGTAGGCCCGAGGCTCTTTGCCTCCGAAAAGGCTGGGTCGGCTTAACCCATTTGTTTGTTTTATTGACACATTTCAATTTACAGAACGAGTTCTAGCAAATTGCCTGAGGTGCTTTGCCGAGTTCGGTAATGCCGTTCAGTTTGATTACTTGGAAATGTAAAGATTGTACAGCCGAAGTAGCAGGAGAACAGGTGTTGTCCATAAGAATATATTGCATATATTTTTATGAAGGAATCCCTTAATCTGTATAAGAATGACCTTGGAGACCAAGGTGAGCAACTCAATGAAGTTCAACGTCATGTTAAGCCTTTTCAATTGGTAGGATCTGCCGGAGAAGGAGAACTGACTCGCTTGGTAATTTAATTGAAGCAGGGTGTTCAATTAAATGGTTCACTTTGGTTGAGGCCCCCGTCACCAGGCCATGTTCCCCTTCGATGACATAGAGCTTTGCACCTTTTGTATGCTGGAGACCAGGGGGCCAAGGTTTATTCCCTGGAAAGACTCTTGCACAAACCCCAGTATTCAGATGCATCGCAGCAATGAGACAGTCGGCCTGTTTCAATGACTTTTGAACAATAGCTCTCCTGTGGCTGAAAACAATCTATAATTTTTAATACACCAGTGTTTATTTTTTATGGTACCATGGTTATGGAAATAAAACTATGTTGTACTTGGGTTCGATTCCAGTCACCCGACTGTCCACCATTATGACTGGAGCCATGGCTGCCAGTCTAGCAGCTGCCCTTTAATTAAATGTACTTTTTTCACTGGCTCACTAATAATAAACCTTGTTATTGTAAGCTCATACCATCTAAAATCCTTGTTAAAAGAGGCTAGAAGAGAACCAGCCATCAGTTCATAAGCATGCTGACAGCATGCAGATTCCCATTTAGGGAGAGTCTACTTGGGGACCAAACTTAGGAAGCCTGATCCCACTTTGAGCATCACTGTAACTCAGAAGCAGGGGGCGGTACTGTGCATGGGTAAAGGAGAAAAGTTCACAAGTACCTTTCTTTTTGGGCTTGTATTGTTGATTTTTTTTGGTGAATTGTCATTATTTGCTTTGAGAAATCATCCATCCATCCATCCATTAATCAATTAATCACCCTGCCCATGTATAACCTCTTATGTATTGCAAGGCATGAATGAAATGTGAAATCTCACCTTCCATGGGTTTTGAAGCCTCATTTGTCTCATCACCAGTGGGGTCGTGTGTTCCAGATTCAGTGCATTCTGACCACGCAAGCATCACGACACTTCATTGTGGATTCTGCAGTGGACCTAGCTGTAATCTTACTCTGTCTTCTTACAAAGGCCATTGCTCCTGCTGTGAGAGAGATGTGATACATGCAAAGCAATGCCAGGGGCTTTAACAATACAGCGGCGAAGATCTCTATTTGCAGATGTTGTGGCCCGGGATGCAAGGGGTCAGTGTGTAGTCCTCACAAAGGTGCTGGATGGATTTTCTCTTTGGCTTTTGTTATCCTCTAATGCACAGTTGTGGTCTATCGTTATCATGGAAGCGGTTCGTAGACCGAAAAAGTTGACCAGCCAAAATGGTTTAATAGGATTGCCGTTGTTCATAATTCATTAGTGCTGTAAAAGTCATGTTTGGCGGGTTCGAAACATGATCCCTGCAATTAGGTGCTCATCAAAATTACTTTAGTGACATTCGCTAATGACTAATTACCTTCCATAAAATGCAGTGTGGAGGTATTTGTTGAACCGTGAAAATAAGAATCTCGGCCCCAGAATTTGTAGGCACAATATTTCTGCTCCTGCCCCAAGGGGAACTGCTTCATGGTTCATGCTCCTTTAAAAGAGTTGCAGACTGATGGAAAGAGAAGTAGCGATACGTCAGGACAGTGCGCTGCCTGGCTGGAGATAGGCCTTGGAAAGCTGCCCTCTCAGTCCTCCGTGAGCGACTTATCTCCCTTTCACATTATAAACTGACGATAATCGATTATTACCTATGGTAGCTGCACGGCACGACCGTCGCTTCAGGAGACCGTGACCCCTCTGAACCCCACCCAGTTGGAGCATGGTCCATTCTGGAGCGTGGAGTCACACGCCCGCTTCCGTTATCTCCTCAGTCCTGGGCTCAACCAGCAGGTACGGAAACTCCCTCAAGCCGGGGCGCATGTCAGCCCTCTTGCCATGGATGTGCATTTATACGTGCCTGCAGAGGCTAATCTCTGGAGCCACTGAAGAAGGGAGACCAGAGTGTGAACACGTCCACAGCAGTCCTCGCAGCCATGATTAACAATGAAGGTTATAATCAATTACCCAATATGCCAGTGAGCCCCCACTCTGACATTTCTGCTGTTATTATGAAACACACTATTAATTTTTATATTACTAAAAGGCTTTAGCACAATCATTGATTTTTCTTTTTTTGTTTGTAAATGTAATATGGGAAAGCAAGTAATGTAGAGCTAGTCTGATCTTTTGACGAGGTATTGAAGCTGTTGCTGGCTATTCATGAAGGAAATAAATAAATAAAATCCTCTTTCTGCTGTGACGGGACTTTGCTTGAGCATCAAGTGTGAGCTGCGAGCGTGATCCTGCCAAGCGAGACGTAGTCGCCCGAGGGAAATGTGTCAGGTGAGACAGAAAAGCAAAACGGGCAGCATCTTCCCCGATGACTCTTCCTCGGAGCGAAGGCCATGGGGATATACACAGGAACAAATGCACGGGGTGGATGTTTCCCAACCCAGAGATACCCTGGAAGACAGTGTATTTCCTCACTCTCTGTGTCTGTATTAATCATTCTGTTATTGTTGCAAAGGAGCAGTGCTCCTGCTTTCTCTGGTTCGAACACTCGTAAAGCAAGAGAATAGAAATGCCTGTGTCTGGGTTTTTCATGTCTTTTAATGAGGCTTTATTAAACTAAGCTGTCGCATTTGCAAGAAAAAGAAACAATTAATTTTTTTGGCCAGTACTTTTATCACAGGCCGGGCTGAATACTTTGCAATTTATCAGCATTTTCCTGCTACATTTTGACGTGCATGTTTTTAATGAAAACAGCTATATCCTGCAAAGATATACCTGAGGTCACGGGACAGGTGACTGACAGTGATTAATCTGAGTTTAAAAACGAGACGGTGATTAGCATTGGGATGTTCCGAACCCGCAGCGGGCTGTCACTGCCGAAGACGTGCAAGTGCACTGACGTGAAATCCCAGCCCTTCTTATGTCAAACGCCACTGAGACAGGTTGGCAGGAGTGGGTGTGATGTGTGTGAAGACCCGTGAGATCTGGCAGTGGCGTGAAAAGAGGCTCGAGTGTAAAACGGGTCGAATGCCTACTTTGAGACACATCTGATGAAAATATCTAAATACTTCATGCTTATGCTCACTTTTCATTTTCTGGGAATTATGCTACATAATATTTTCAAAAATCAAAATTTCATTGACAACGGCCAGTACTTGGTGTTGGTTGATTTTTGATTAAAGTTGGAGTGTTAAACTCAACCTCAGAGCCCCCCCCCCACCCTCAAAACAGTGAAACATTTGCCCTGAAAGTTTAAATCTATAACTTTTCTCTAACCTCACCTAGGGGCTTACAATGGACTTCAAAGGCCCTTTTGTCTGCTGGAGTAAGCCTTCTGATCCTGGTACGAAAGCAGAGGGGTTCCTGTCTCTGGGTGGAAGGGAATGACACCCCCCAGTGGTGTCACAGAGTCCCGGCAGCATGGAGCGATGCATAGCAAGCACCTTGCCCTTACCATGACCGGAGGGCATCATAATGCGTCAGTGAGCAGGAACACTGTAATCTCCTGGTGAGGCAAGAATGTGTCTGCCACTGATTTAATTAATTGGCATTAACCAATCAGCAGTGTGCATCCTCAGTACATGCATAATGATAGAGAAGAAACAAGCATTTCGCTGTGTAGTATGGGTAATGGATTAACTCCCAGAGTTATGCATGAATACATGGGATTGCTATTTTACATTCAGTGTCATCAAACATTTGTGACACCGAACCATTACTGTACCATACAGATTTCACGCATGCTCCTGTTCATCTCTGTGCCTCGATCTTCCAGCGAAAAGGTGGAAAATTCCACCACAGAGTTTTCTCCTGTGTTTTTCAACCGAGTGATCCTGGAGGAACTCCAGAGATGAGACGGATATAACCTCAAACAGGAATGAAGATGGAAGGTTTTTTTATTATTTGCCTCAGGAGAAGTTGGTTTGAGCTAAGAGTATAAGAAGTGTAACACAGGCTATTTCCATGTAAAAGTGATGGGGAAAAATGGCTGTCCTCATATCGCCATATCCCGGAACTGTCATGTCAAAAAGGCCTTCAACTCTGAAGCGTGTTACATTAGAAACTGCTGAATTTTACTATTTAAATATTTTCTCCCACTGAAACATAATGCAGCACAATTAAACAGAATTGACATTAAAAGTGAATTGCAGATGATTGGACGCTAGCCAGTTTTTGGTATTTGGTTTATGCAAACTTAATGAATGTCATCATTTTAAGGGTTTCGTCTCGTTTCAATTAGCGTGCACGATGTAAGGACTGAAGTTAGTATATAAGATGCCGTGCGGTTTAATGGATTGGCAGTTGCATTCCACTCAGGCATATTGACTCTGAAAATATTTACTCAGCCGGTCTCTCCATTGGTACCCTGGAGTCCAGTCTCTTGATGGATGTTTTGCACTCCTCCGCCTGGTTCCTGAATGCTCAATGAGCTGCGTCTGGTTACCGGGTGCATGTGCTTTGAGCACGTCAGCTCCGCCTCCTTTGCTGCGGGACAGACACCTACAATGGCAGCTGGACAGTTTGACGAACACGTCACGTTGGCCCTTCCAGACGGGTGCCGTCCTGAGTTAGAGCTGTGCTTCCTGGTGCGAGGAATGGTTGCTGTTGCCGTGTGTTCCTCAGACAGGTCGATTACGAAATACACGGTTCAGAAATAAGGCGAGACGGTCGTTTGTCTCTCAGGAGATCTGGTTGCCTCTTCCTCTCAATCAAAAAATGTGTCCGGGAAAAAAAAAAAAGAGGCAGTGCTGCCACAATGTAGAACCTTCTAAAAGCTTTTGGTGAATCTCGAAGAACAAGTGTTTCTTGTTTATGATTTCATATCGTATACAGGTATAACTCCATGGAGCATCCTGACAGCACATTTTGTACTGCGGCAGCCTTTGCGCTCACAAGCTACACAGTTAGCACTCTGGGTCCTGTGCATAATATTGGATTTGCTGAGTATCAAAGTGGCCTGTGGGGCAAATATGTCTTTTTCTGCACTTTTGTTATCGGATTTCGGTATTTCTGCTGAAACGCTCTTTATGTCTGACAGAAGCAAAGCTTCTGCTATGTGTGGAGCTGTAGTCTCAGGAAGGTGACGGAGCTGCATGTGTCACCCTGAATAAAATATGTGACCGAGATCCTATTTGAACCAAAAATGCATTGTTTTGCACTGTATTGTTTCGGCTTCTGTATACGCTGCCCCACGGTAAGCCATGTGGAAGACAGAGTTAAGGGTGAAAATCTCAGTCTGTCCTCGAGACAATAAGTTATAGGTGTCTAACCAACTGCGCGTGTTTATGTTTCTAGATGCGTGCCATGCCACTTCTCCTCACAGCAAAGTCATCCTCATAGTCCCACCCCCCTCCCAGGAGATGGCACAACAGCAAATGTCAAGGGTCTGACGGGCTCACGGTTGCACGGTATTTTAGCCATTTCAGCAGGGATACAAATCTGAATATCTCATTAGTGAAGTAAGACCTGCGAAAAGACCAAACCATAAATGGATGAATTAATGCGCTATGGAAGCTGTAGCAAAAGTGGATACCCCCGCATATGTCATCAGTCCTACAGCTAAGAGGTGCTTGTAAATCCCTGTAGAATTAGAAATGCTACATTCAGGCAGGCAGTACAGGAATACCTAATTTCAGGAATACCTTACAGCAATACAATACATTTTCTATAATGTGTTGCTGTCTTTATTGTGATTTCAGATCTGTTCCCACACCCTGCAAGGTTCAGGCACAAACTCTAATTAGACGTTCGCCTGCCGGCAAATGTTTGAACTGTAGCAGATATATGAGAGGCTGGAAAAAGCTTGCTTTTGAAGGGAGATCTACAAACGGGCAAAGGGAGGAGGAAGGACTGTCCTGTGTTTGAGCAAAGCCAACAGTTTTTGGCGAACTGCTTATCTGCCGGCGTGTTTGGGGACATTTCAAGTCTCATAAGGACACAAACAGTCTTCACATATGAGACCAACTCCCAGAACGTCCCCTCAGAAGGCTGGTGCTGTTGATTCGTCATCCCATCATTCTTAATTCTTAATTCATTATTCTCTGAATTGCATTGCATTGTGGGGCAGTGTGAGAGGAGGTGCTGTGGTTTTGTTGGTTAGCACACAGGTCTAGTAAATGGGAGGTGCTCAGTCTGAATCTCAGTGGTGCCTTTGGGAGGTTGCTGGTGTTCAGCAGGCTGCCAGTTCAAATCAACATTTAGCAGACTGCCCATATCAGTGTTTAAGCTATGGGTTGGTCCCTAAACCCCCAAAATTATTCCAGGGATAACTTAAGCTTTGCTACCAACTGTTTGTGTGTGTCTGTGTGTGTGGGGGGGGATATTTCATAACTAAAGGATTCTTGTGCTTGTTCAATGGCCGATAGGTTATTGTTTCATTTCCCAACCCCTCCAAAGTTAGGGGTTTAAATGTTACCCCTGCTCTGTGTGTGGAGATTAACCCTAACTCATTTAATTTCACTGCAAGTTGTACCAGTACGACTATGTATGTGACAAATAGAGTCTTGGATCTTGAAAAAAGATTGCCTGGCATGGCTTCCCATCGGGATATATCCCTGCCTTCTGCCTATTGGATGGTTTCCTGACTGGCTACTTCTTCGTTCGTGGTTTAAAGATGGATCGATTCTTTTGTATTATGATGTATGTTGCATAGTACGTGATAGTGGCATAATGAAACAGGCTAAATGTGGGCTGTACCGCCAACACATGACCTGTAGTTTGACTGGATAATGCTTCTCATTCTCTCCCACCGTCTGTGTTCTGCTGCCTCGTCTCTTCCTTTCCACAGGTGCGTACCCAACCACTGTGAACATGGAGGGAGGTGCACTCAGACCTGGGACAGCTTCAGCTGCACTTGCGACGGGACCGGATACGCCGGGGCGACGTGCCACACCTGTGAGGACCCACTTTTGCCTATTTTGAAGCGCCGGAATCTGCTGTGCAGACCCAAGGCTCCCCCTGGAGGCCGAGTGACAACGCTGTAGTGTGGTCTGCCTGTCTGCCACCTTTCATGTTATTAATGGAATTGTAGACATCCGAAATTTTCCATGTTAGAACGTTTCAGGGTAGATGTGTGCATGTTGCTTCAGGTATGGTCTGGTAGCTTGGTGCCATACAGTCACACGTCTGCAGGCGAGGTTTGTCGTTGTACTGTAGTGTGAACAGTGACTCATGCAGAGATGCCACGGGATCCGCCAGGCCTAGTAACGGGTGTCTGGGGTGCACTGGGAATGATCCAATTGCTGTGGCAGCCCACATGGAGCTGGTTTGCATCCTCCTTTGAATCGAGGAGCCGTTCCTCACCATTGGCCTGTCACCCATTGACTCTGGAGCACGTGGATTAGGGGTGGGCGGGAAATGTTGTCACCACGGCACACTGTGCGTCGTCCCCGTCTGTCTTCCAGATAGACGCCAGTAAGCACCCCCCCCATACCACCACCTCTTGCCTGGAGGCATACCGTTCATGGTTGTTCCAAGCTTTCATGTGATGAACACGTGGCATTTAAGAGGCTTTTGTGGTATGTCAGTACTGTAGTGATAATCTCTCAGTAGATCAAAGCGCTAAAGCAGGACTTTCCGTTATTCAGCACATACTGCCTGCCAGTGCCTTCACTTGAAGCCCCACCCTGTTAACACATTTCCTGTTTTGTATTTTTCTAACAGTCTGACAGGGACAATAGGGAGTGTGTTCTAAATACACACCCTAAATATCTATTTACTCTTTGCTTACTTGTCCTAATGTGGCTCATCAGTCATTTTAATTTGAAAACAGTTTATCCCTGCAGTTCAGCTGGAAATTACCTTTGTTTGTTTCTTTAGCAGATGTAGAATGCACCAGCAAATAAGTAATAATTTGATGTTTGTGTAATAACTTTGTTTGTCTGCAAGGCTGGAGGAACATATTTCCTAAAGCAGGCACTTTAATGTTAAATTGTCACACATGGGCCATCATTCTGTAAGTGCCAGCTCCTGTTTCGGTGTGGCGCCGGTCCACCCAGTGGGCGATCGTAAACTCACGCTACAGTGGGTGAGATTTTGCGGGGTGAGCTGCCGTCCTTGCCATTTATTGTTTTTTTTAATATTTGACAATTGCATTTCCCTGGCATCCTTTGGTGCCAAATTACTCGGTACACCATGGACCACCAGGCTTCTGAAACATTTATTTTAACGGCCCAGCCATTCATTTATAAGAAGAGAATGATTTATCCATCAAATACAGACTCATCGAAGGAGAAGCTTTCTTTCAGCCTTGTTTCCATCTCTTTTTTTTTTCAGGAAAGTAAGGTTTAGCGACCTCTCTCACTTTGTAAATTTGCATTTTTACGTATTTATATTTCTTTATTTTTTGCTTAGCAGCCACTCGTACCTGGGAAACGGTACTTACTTTATATTTCATCCCCCATATTTTGCTCCACATGCGGCTGTACGTGTAGAACTCTGGCTTCTTTACGCATTCATGGAGCCGGACTGGTAAACAGGAGCAGTTCAGATGAAACAATTCAATCTAATTTATTTATATAGCACCTTTAACAAGGAGCGTTGTCACAAAACACTTTACATCGTCCCGGGCCAGAGAGTAATCCAAGGCCAACAGTGATGAGCAACCAGACTCAAGGGGGAAGCCCAACCTCCTCAGGCCGGCACCAGGCAGGACAAGTCCATTAAGTTCATTAATTCAATATGAACAACAATGAGGTAGAACAGTCAGACTGACAACAGTGTTGGAGGAGGCAGTCAGGTGATCAAGTTGAAGAGCAGGTTTCGTGGCTAAGATATTGGCAAGCCATTCAGGATGGACAAGTGACAGGGAGGGAGGACACGGTAGGGCTACAGACAAATAAGGGGAACTCTTGAACCCAGACCTCCAAAAGGAACACCCCAGAAGAAAAAAAGGGGTGGGGGGCTGAGCAGATCAGCAAGCAGCTTGCCTCACACTGCATCTGTGCTGTTCTTTTCTGTCCAGCCATTTACGAACAGTCCTGCGAAGCATACAAGCACCTGGGTAAAACGTCAGACACATACTGGATCGACCCGGATGGAAGCGGCCCACTTGGACCTTTCAAGGTGACCTGCAACATGACAGGTAAGAGTGGAAGCACCTTCAAATGGGGGAGGGCTCAATGGCCGTTATATCTTTCCAACAATTTACAAAGCAAATGGCCAATACTGGAGCCCTGGATTGGCTCCTATTTAGGGAGAATAGAAAAATTTAACCCTGATTCAACAAGACAAGGCCACAAATGGAAAGAAGTCGAGGGAGCACTTTAGATAAGAACAAAGAATGTCTTTACTTAAAAGGCTGTGTGGCTTTGGAATAAGATTCCAAGCAATATAGTGGAGGTCTGGTATTAAGGTTCAGGCAAGGTGTCACACATTTAAACATGCCAGATGGGCTGAATGCAATCTCTCTGCTGTTTGAGTGTGTATGCTGAGGATCCCCTCACTTTTAAAAGTACAGGAGCGTTGCCAGATGAAGCAGCTAGGTTAAAAATGTTATCATTTTCATTGTTCTAGTTAAATGCTAAATCTGCCCTTGGTGGCACTGTGTATTTTGGACTGTCTTTTAAAGATGACAGTGTGGTATTGTTATTTCAAGGAGGATCTGTATGGAATTATCATACTTGGGTCATGGATCACAGTTCCATGGGCAGTACTGTGCTGCCACCTGTAAGCTGAATGGACTGTAAATCCGAGACAATGTAAGACAGCTTTGGGATGCGCACGTGTAAATAAATTATTAACGCACCTCATGTGACATGCGTTCAGTATGAGTGAGAAAGAGCATCTATTCCCAATTAATGTACAGTTCCCAGAAAACAAAGTATTTCTATTTTCTTGACATTAGATTTACTTCTGGCACTTTAACTCATATATCACCAAGGCAACATGAATCTAAAATATGAACCATATGACAAAGGTTCTTTATGAATCCATTTGCAGTCTCAGTGAAAATCTCTGATAAAAATCTCAAGCACATCAATATACCGAACGCTTCCATCGGTGAGCAGTACAAGTGATCCGCAAAAGCTGAGCGTGAAGCCTGGAATGATCAGACACTTGGCGGGAGTTAGAAACCCAGTAAAAATGCTGGCTTTTATGTAATTTAACAAGCCTTCCTTGGACCGTTCTTGTATCTCTAGATGTGCGTTTAGCAAATGTTTTGTAAATGAGGAACAAAAGCAGGCATTGGTGGTCTCCAGGCTTCCTCGGGTGATAATATCCAATATCTGAATGCCAGAAACAGTAAACAAGAGTAGCTCATGTTCCTTCATACAGTCAAAATGGATGAGCACCAGTATTAGGGCAGGTCATGAAAAAACAGGTGTGTGTGTGTGTGTGGATGGGACGATGGACTGAGATCCGGTGTGATGCAGCTCCCCGTCACATGTGCGAGTGAGCACAGTGACGGTACATTAATGCGGCAGTTTATTAAATGGTCCGTGGCGTATTCCATTCAAGAGTCTCAGTAGATTTCCTTTGAGCATCCGGCATGATGTGTCGTTAGCTTCCGAGTTCTGCGGCCATTTCATCGCTTTGATTACATCTTAAAAGAGAGCTACTGATAAAACAAAAAAAACTTGCACAAAGAAAGCTAGATTTTTTTTTTGTGTTTCAAATCAGAAAAATGCAGAGTGGACTAGTAAAACTGGCCATGCTTCTGTTTTGATAGCTGCTGTTAGATATGGACCCAATGTCTTGGTTAGCACTCGGATATAAATCAGTGCTTCTGCTGTTGACAGTTCAAAATTAAAGCACTATTCCTGGGTTTTGTGTTTATATTTGCATCTCTCTATGATCGATTACAATATACGGACAAAAGTATTGGGACACCAGTTAATGGGGGGGTTCACATACTTTTGGACTTGTGTGATTAAGCCATTCTCATTGCTGAGACGGGTACAATTAAACGCACAACTATGCAATTGCCAGCAACAAACAGTGGTGGCAGAATGGGTCGTACTGAAGAGATTAGTGACTTTCAATGTGGTACCATCATAAGATGCCACCTTCCTAACAAAGTATTAAATTTCTGCTTCTGGTCAACTGCAAATGAAGTGATTGTGATGTGGAAACTTCTATTAACAACAAGAGTTCAGTTGTGATGTCATGGGCTGCACAACCAGAAAGGGACCCGATGACCCAAGATCAATACCCAACCTCACTGATGCTGTTATGACTGAATGGCAGCAAATCCTAGAAACAATATTCAAACATCTAGCGTAAAGCCTTTCCAAAGAGTGAAGGCAACGGAGGACCAACTTCTTATTTATTCCCGTGGTTTTGGAATGAGTTATTGCACAGGCAGGTGTCCTAATACTTTTATCCATAAAGTGTATATAGGATCCAGGACCCGGCTGAGCCACAGCTGGCCCAGTAGGGCACCAAAGAGACCCACTCTAAGCTGGAGGTGCCTTTGGTTCCAACACATGCTGACCTAGAGTTTGCTCTGCATGTATGCACCCCAGAGGACAAGGTGTGGACCATCGTGGCGAACAACCTGGCTCCACAGTCACCAGTTATAGCCTCCGGGCGGGAGAAGCGGGTGGTGTTGCAGCTGAATTACAGCGCCTCCTCAGAGCAGGTGTCCGCGGTGACAGGCAGCGCCGAGCACTGCGAGCAGGAGGTGGCCTACGCCTGCCGCTCCTCACGCCTGCTGAACACGCCAGGTGGGTGCATGCGTGTGTGTGGACTTGCTTGTTTTCACGTTGGAGGGAGACAATGTCTCCTGAAGAAATGAAAACCTGCTACTTTTTACCTTGTGGGGACATGACAAGTGAAAACTGAGTTTTATTGAAATCTGTGAATGCAATCAAAAAACCAAAAGAGCCAAAAGTCTTGAGTTTTGTTTGGTTACTTATGGTTAAGGGCTTGATAAGGGTTAAGGTTGTCATAGTTAGGATTAAGGGTAGGCTCAAAAATTAATGGAACATCACCACAAGGTTAGAAATACAAACATGTGTACATCTGCAAGCATATACACACATTTTCATGTGTTTGCTGGTGGATATGTATGCTGTCAAACATTGCATAGTATTTCGGTGCAACATGTGGTTAATGAGTTTAATCTAGACGTTTAATTCTTGGGTAACCTTTTAGAATTATGCATACTTTGTTTCATGGTAACCCAGATCTAGGCTCGTCACTGGAACTCAAATTTACTTAAGTTTAATGGTTAAGTCATGTATTAGGCTGCTCCTGTTGTGTTTGGCTTGTTAATCGACCAGGGAGAGGAGCGTTGAATAGCATCTCTGTCGTTCTTCTGTTTGTGCTTATTGGTATGTTATCTCGAGTGAAACAGTGGCCTTTCTCAAAGGGCTCATCTAGAGATTCTCATTTACCTCGGTTAATGGCTATGGCGCTGGCTTGTGCTGTCGCTCCCCCGCTATATTACATCAGAGATGGAAGGGACGCACCTGGTCCTCTCCTGGACTGTACTTGTGTGGATCATCACCCCTCAGGATCGTATTGGCAGTCATTACTGGGCGATTGGGGGGAATATTGGGCTGAGGAAAGCCAGTGAGATGTCTGTGCTCAGAGGAGAATGGACCTGCTCCTGGGGTTCTGACCCCGCGGCACACTGATTTGATGGAAGCTGCACAGTTTTATCCTAGTGCTGGAATTTGGTCAGGTCAGACTGCTGGGGCTTCTCTTCCAATTGTGAAAACATGGACCGTGCTTAGATCTCCGACTCTTGTGTTGATATATTTCATCCCTTCATGTTAGCTTACTCTCACTTTGAGAAGTTGAGTTTCTCTGTAGAAAGCTTGATTTCACATTGAATATAATCAATTTCTTTTTCATCGTGTGTGTTTTGTTGCCACTTCAAGTGTGCCCTTCCTTTTTCACCAGCATCATTTATCTATCTATTCTCTTTTTCAGTTAAGATTATTTATAGATACGAGGGAACTGCTAAACCCACGAACATCGTGAAATATCTCTGCTAGAAATGGTGATTCTATGTACAAGTGAATGGTCCGGTTTCTTTTTTATCATCTGTCCTCTGCCGTTTTTTATGCATTGTTACACACTCCTGTCCAAGTCTCCCTTTTAATTCCTGTGTGCTGTTTTGGCCAGATTGTTGGACGGTATCAAGCTCCATTATCATGCAGGTGGTTAACAGATTTACATCAGAACAAAAGTATATGTGCTGTAGAGAGCTGCCATTGTAAAACAACTGCCTAGAAGCAATCAATCGCTGGCTGAAACTTAGTTTCATAAACCCTGCCACTAAAACGAGTCTCAAGGCACCTTACATTGGACAAGAACAGTTTCTTTGTCCGTCACAGATGACATGCTTATTGCCCTTCCTATTTCCAGAAGCCTTAAAATCATTTCAGGATTCAATATTTAATTAAAGCACATTTTACAAAAGAGAAGGTTTTTGCCCACACAACTTGCTAAGAAGTTAGCAGATGATTTGGTCCCAAATGGCCCAGACTACAGGACAGGGGTGGTGTAGAGACTCCCAGGCAGTCACAGATGATGAAGGTACTGCTCTCTCGACCTCTAGAGAAGATCACAACACCGCCTCGTCTTACAGAGTCAGCCAACTGCCCATCAAAGACAGCATCGATTTTTAACTGCTCACCTTTACGGCCGTCCCAGACAGCACCAGACATCTCCTCTAGGAGAAGCACTGGCTTCATTTTAAGATCCTCAGGCTGCAGCGTTCACTAACTAGGGCCTCGTATACATGTAGGGGGTGGCATTCTGCTTCGTTCCAGGAAATTATTCATGTCTATTTTTACAATATTAAAAATTTTCCAAGCACTTGTTCAATGCAAGGTCAACGGGGAGCTTGGAGACAGTCATTGATGTGAGACAAGAGTGCAGTTTACTGAGCCACAGTGC
The DNA here is from genome assembly GCA_009936485.2 of Gymnarchus niloticus. Taxonomy (NCBI): domain Eukaryota; kingdom Metazoa; phylum Chordata; class Actinopteri; order Osteoglossiformes; family Gymnarchidae; genus Gymnarchus; species Gymnarchus niloticus. The sequence goes on along the minus strand of JAACJT020001451.1, from coordinate 18,550 downwards.
CACCTCTTGTAGTATCAACAAATTGAAAAGAAACACAAAAATAGAGATACACACTAATGTGTAAAAGTTTTAGGCACTTGTGAAAAAATGCTGTAAAGTGAGGATGCTTTCAAAAATAGTATCATGAGTAGTTTTAATTTATCAATAACAACAAACAATGTGCATAAGCATAAAGAAACCATAAGCTGTTTGATGTTTGGTGCAACTATGTTTTGCCTTTAAATCAGCATCAATTCTCCTAGGTGCACTTGTACACAGTTAAGAATTTTGTAGGCATATAATCCAGTTCATGATTAAACAATTATACCAAACAGGTGCTAGTGATCGCCAATATAGTATGAATATTGAAACAATTATTCTCTGAAACAGAATTTGCTGTGTAGGAGGAATGAACCTGGGTGAGGGACAGCCATGCTTTACTAACAAGGCAAGGTTGCTGGTGTAAAAACTCTAACACCATGGCAAGACTGAGCACAGCAACAAGACACATGGTGCTCTTACTGCACCAGCAAGGTCTCTCACAGGCAGGAATTTCAAGACACACGAGTGTTTCCAGATGTGCTGTCCAAGCTCGTCTGCAGAATATCAAAAAAACAGCCAACGTTGAGGTCTGAAAGCGGTGGTCAGCCAAGGAAACCTAGAGCAGCAGTTGATAGACACATTATGCTGACTTCCTTCCCTTTGCAATCAGAATATGTCGAGCAGTGCCAGCAGCTCAGAATCTGGCAGAAACCAGTGGGACCCCGGTCATAAGTGGTATTCATGGAAGACTTGCAGTCAAAAAGGCATACCTCCAACGTGGAAACAAGACCAAGCGACTCACCTATGCAGGAAAACCCAGATTGTTGATGAGGCCCAGACAAGTTCTACTGTACCATAACTATAGCTGTTTGTATCTTTAGACGTTTGTCTGTTTACGTAGATTACAGTAGTAATATATCTGTGGCACAAAATACAATCAGTTGGCATTGTTCATCCTTACTGAGTGGGAAGAATCAAGCCTCTGATGAGCTTTTCTGTGTGAAGCTTGGTAAAAAAGTCCTTGCTGCTTTCACAGCTTTCCTAGCAGTCCATCAGCAGTTCTCGCCTCCTCTTCATCTGATAATATCCTGTTTTTCTGTGTGTTGTGTCTTAAAGTGACAACTCAAGGTTGTAGTCTTTGAATACAGCTACATGTTCCTTATAAAATAAGAACACAACCTTACAAACTACTTCAGTGAAAAAGTACTTGGAAGTCCATGACCTCTTAGATGCTCGACATTCGGCATCAACTTATTGGCTCATTGTGTTTAGCAGTATAATGCCCAGGTGTGTGTAATACCGTCAGGGAGGTATCTGATTGGCCTCAGATTCATTCTGAATCATGGCGACGACCCCAAACGTGCAGCCATAGTCACAAAGAACTCTCTTCAGTGAGAAAAATAAAACAAGGAGTCCTGAAAGAGATGGTATGGTCCCCACAGAGCCCTGATCTCAACATCATTGAGTCAGTCTGGGATTACATAAAGAGACAGAAGCAGCTGAGACAGCCTAAATCTGCAGAAGAACTGTGGTTCACTCTCCTAGATGTTTGGAACAGCCTACCTGCTGTGCACAAATGTACCTAGGAGAATTGATGCTGTTTTGGGTGGTCACACCAAATATTGATTTGATTAAGTTTATGTTTTTCTATTTATGCACTATAGGCAGTTTTAAAAGATGTTTATTATCAGTATGAGGTATATTTCAGATGTGTTACTGTTTATTATTTTGATTATTCCACTGTTAAGCATAAAATGCACAGATAGAGCAGGAGGACGACTTGTGGTGAAGCAACTATGCTTGGAGAAAAGGCTGACAGGTGTGAACTCCAAGCTTGTCTAGACTTTCACAAAGGTTGTTGACCTGAATTTAAATAATAAAAAAGAAAAGTAAAACAAGCAGAAAAAAAAAAAATCCTAGCGCGAAGACTTATTGAATTAAGTGGGTTCCTTAAAATCTGATGACACAATCATTGCTTAAATCAACATGCATTATTGTATTAAACATACTGTTTGACCTGTTGACAAATGTTGTACATACAGTGAAAATGAATCTGCCTTCAACATTCTTTATTTTCATTATTCTCATGGTATGGTTCTGTTCCTGCATTTGAACCTCAGCCACATTGCTGTACATTGTAGTGTAAACACTCTTGAAACTGGAACTGATGCACATACAACGGAATGAGCAGAAGACTAGGCGTGTGCCGTTAATGAATGATTCGTGCTTTTTGAACATTTCTTCTAAGTGAGTGAAATGATCTTGGTCACCGCACCGATTTGTTCAGTTAGTTCAATGAGCGAGTCACTGTTGACTCTGTTCAGTGAGCGAGTCACTGTTGACTCTGTTTAGTGAGCGAGTCATTGTTGAATTTGTTCAATGAGTGAGTCATCATTGTTTATTCACGGATAAGTCCAGTACACTTGACCATGTCGTTCCCGATCGATTCGAGCCCTCTGTTGCCGCCCACTTGTGTAATGATGTACAGTCAGCACAGCTAGTGAAATTCAAGTATATTATGAAATAGAAAATATAAGATGTATTAATTATTTACAATTATATATGAAAATATTACTAATTCATGAATTACTATTAACATGGATCTCACCCTTCCCTTTCCCCAGAGGCGGACATGTCAAAAGTAAACGATTCGGTGAACTCGTCTGAATGACTCATTTAGTTGAATGAACTCGGTCAGGATTTCCATCTGTATGGAGGCCTCCCGATGTGACAGGGTGAGTCCCCTGGCTTGCTGCCCGCCTATAACAGCGCCGGCAGACCTGGGGGGTCTGGAGTAAGTGATGTGCTGGACAGCCAGCGAGACGGGCAGCCTTCTAATCCCAGCTCCAGCCCTGAATCCTGTCAGTGATAGATCTTGGGAGCCATTAGGGTAACATGGGGCTTAGCACCCTCCTTATCCCCATCTCAGCTTCAGGAAGCCCTGTGTTACTTCATGTGTTTACCACATTAAATGGGTCTTAACCATTCCTACCGTTTTTATCACCACTAAGATGCCAAGTCATCTATAAACCCCACCTCCTGCGTGTACTGTTTAAACTGTTTATTCTGTTCATCCATGACTCCGTGCTTTTCCAGCATGTTTCAGACAGCACTGGGTGCCTCTGTATTGGTGTAATTGGCTGCCTTTGTTGCTTGTAAAATCCTAAATGAAAAGCTGCATCATTTTTATCATGGTCTGTCAGGATATGTTCGGGCTATGTATTGTGTATTTTATCAAATGAGTCCTAATATAGAAACGTAAAATGTAAGAGTAAAGGTAAGGATATTAGTGTCAAGAAGTTTTTAATTTAAAGAGGAATTCAGTCAATCCCTCCATGGTCCAACAGCTTATCCTGGTCAGGGTCACAGGAGAGCCTGGAGCCTGTGGTATTCAGCATAAGGCCTAAGTCAGGGTTACACCCTGGATGGGACTGTCAAGAAACATGGAAGAACAGTAATAAGCTTAGTGGCATGGTGACTCAGTGGGTAGCAGTATTTCCTCATTTCTCCAGGGTTGGCTGTAGGAGTCTCGCCCGCAGGCTGTTTGCGGAGTTTGCATATTTTCCCCGTGTTGCATGGGTTCACGCTGGTACTTCCAGTCCAGAGGCACTCAGTTTGGTAAAGTGGCATCTCTGAATCGCCTATTGCGTGTGTGAGTGTCAGTGTGCCGTGCAATAGACTAGTATCAAGTCCAGGGTGTGCATCTACGTGTACTGTGATCCCAGTGTAGCCCGGTATACCTAGACTCTAAGCATGTGCTGGATAAGCAGGTGGAGGATGGATGGATGGATGGAATAATAAACTGACCATTTGAAATATAGTATTTTCATTTGAAAGCATAGTGTTTTACACCGATAAAGATTATAGAAAAGAAACTACCGGATACGTCTTCTGGACTTGTTCTTTAGCGTCTTACATACTGACACAAAGGACTTGTTTATGCTGGTTCTCATTTGATTATATGCATAATAAATAAGGTGCGAAGTAAGAGCCGTATCTATTACATAATCATGTTTGATGATAACAGTCAGTGTGAGCTTCACCTTCTACAACGTGATCGGTTTCCTTGGGGAAATGTACGTGGAAAAATGCGGTTTCTTTCTGAAGGCACCAGCTCTAGTGGCGCTAACATCGCCAAGCGACAGCGTGGCTGTGAAACGTATCCGTTTTGATGTAGGAGGGAGAGATTTTGTGAATTAGTCTGGGAACCTGACAGCAACGTGATCGCTCGCAATCACGTATTCTTATGAGCTTTGCCCCGGCTCCGCTCGCTGCACTTTCGGAGAACTGGTCAGTTGTATTGCAAAAACATCGCACTCAACTATATTAAACGGGAAGAAAACACTTTTAGGAGGAAGGGTGATGTACTATAAATGGTCTGCACTGTTCTTGTAAACATAAATGGAGGCGAAGAAGAAGTGATTTATCTTGTGTTCAGTTTTAGAGAACATTTGACTTACATTTGATTGAAATCCGGACAAGCTGAGCATGAAGAAGTCATTCTCTGACCACTGGTGCCTGAATTGTGATCAACAGCAGGCTGCAGGTATGGAGACTGCAGTGTCAACGTGGTAACATGAGGAAGCATGAGGATTTTAGCACCCTGAGAGATTAACTATTGAAATTAAAATCTGCCTCTTAATAGTAAGATTCCCTTGCCAATCTACTATATAAATGCATGTAATATATTCATCAGTTCATAATTATATGTTAGGAGTCAGTGTACTTCCTGCTGCTTGTTTATTTTGGGGAAAAAAAAATGTGCCAATAAATAATTGATATGTTTTACATTCATTTTTAGAGTGGTATGTATTACAAATAATTTCCCATTTATTAGATTGTTCTTATGGCGTGTTGGTCTTTTTAACCAACGGTAATGAATAGTCATAAACCCAGGAAAAAGGGGATGTTAGGTTGTGATTTTGTGCATTTGGTTGGGTCGTTATGCTTTGGATTACATAGCCTCTTGTTGCCTGAAATTTAACATATGCAAACAATGGCTTTTTCTTTATGCCATTTGCAATTCAGCTTTCCCTCTGTAAAGTTGTGCTCATTGTGTACGGCTGTCAGCATGTCTGATCAGTTTGAACAGTGATTCGCAAACGTTTTTCTGACAGGCCCCAATTTTGCAGGTAAGAATATTTTAAAGCCCCGCCTCCCACACCACCTCCAGCATTACGTTAGCATATATGTACGGCACCCCCTAGTTGAAACTCCACGCTCCCTAGTTTGAAATCCACTGATTTAGAAATCAGTCTTTTAGCAGGATTTTTCCATTAAATTAAACTTTGGCTGCTGTTAATATGACAAAAAGAAAATACATAACAACTCGCTCAAAACTGTTCTATAAATTCACAGAGCAGTTTTTGCTTACTTTTTTGATTGCTATCTGAGTCATCATCGTTCCTTCAACTAAAAAACGAGTTTTGAAGTAATTTTCCCACAGAGTAAGTTTTTCTTTGTTCTGACCCTTTTGTGATGAATGAAGTTTAACTTGATCAGGTAATGATGGTATGTTTGGAAGCAGGTTGAAGATTTCATCTTTGACGTGAGATCCCTGATCTCCATTCAGCACACCCACACTGTGTAATCTAGAACCACATAATCTTCTCATACCCTTTTGTTACCGTCCCAGTTGAAAGAAAGATATTTGTTTTACTGGGTTTGGTAACTGACAGAATTTTATACAAGTTATGGTACAATATGGTGGCCCATATATACTTTTTGTAGTTGGACATTTTAAATCACTGCAGGTTCAGTATTTGACCGGAGTATAATGGTATGTTCCCTCCTGACCACACCTTTGCAGGTTCAGTATTCGACAGGAGTATAATGGTATGTTCCCTCCTGACCACACCTTTGCAGGTTCAGTATTCGACAGGAGTATAATGGTATGTTCCCTGCTGACCACGCCTTTGCACGTTCAGTATTCGACAGGAGTATAATGGTATGTTCCCTCCTGACCACACCTTTGCAGGTTCAGTATTCCACAGGAGTATAATGGTATGTTCCCTCCTGACCATGCCTTTGCAGGTTCAGTATTCGACAGGAGTATAATGGTATGTTCCCTCCTGACCACGCCTTTGGAGTCCAGTCTGTGTAGTTGTTCTTCTGCTGAAAGCATTTCCACCATCAGCTGCCTCGCACTGCTATTGGAGTTAGACAGCAGAGTGCAGTGTAAGTAGATGATAAATCACCTGTTTTCAGATTGTCAAATGCAGACGGGCCAGCAGCAGTCTGACAAAAATACACACACACACACCCTGCTCGCTTCTCCATCCAGAAGTTGATGCACTGTGGCAAGACTTGGGTTTTAGTAGTGAGCATGGAGTCTAATGCATGGCACCCGTGTCACCCATGTCACCAGAGGCTAGCCCCATGTGCAAGCAGCATGCAACACTGGTAGCTCGAAAGTGCGACTGTAGAACAGCGGATCACTTACTGTGGTGGTTTGTTACATAGGAGAAGGCGATGATGGTGATGGATAACAGGTGTACATTTACAGCTCTGGGGAGCACAGTGTGGGGCAACTGTAATCTGAGAACTCCTAAATGTAATAAAGAAGAGAAACAAAAGAAAAACAAAAGGAAGGCAGAGATTGTCCTCTTTGTTGTAGATTTTTTAACACTTGTGGTTTTATGAAGGGTCTTGCAGATGTCTCACTTTGTGAGAAGGATTTAAGGGCACCTTAAACTTCTTACCAGATGAAGAGCCTCCTGCCAGTCATTATTCAGATTTCTGGTATCAAATATTTCATTGTATTTGACACTCATATTTTGTTGACATTTCATCCATGTTTGGTGACATTTATGACAATAAACAGTTTTATTATTAAAGGAGCAAAGACAGTAAAGTGTACTACACTGTCTAATGTAAGGATTTCCCTTCGGGGATCAATAAAGTGTCTGTCTGTCTGTCTGTCTGTCAGTAACATGGCAGAGTTGAACTGGGGTGACCAGCATTCCCCCGTCTTGCATTCTTTTTAACATACAGTATTTCTTTCAGAGTGTGTGACAGATAATTACTACAAGAAATTGTGAATCGAGGTGTTGTCAAGGGTGTTGATGAACGGCGTAAACATTGCACCAGTTATATGTGTTTTTCAATTAGCAGTTGAGCTAGGTGCCGTAAATTCAGGTCTTTGAGCTTCCTGTTGTCATCAGGCCTTGTTTATGATAACATCATTTCAAAGTGAACAACCTCACGATATGCTTTTCGGTACTCTGCGATAACGGCTCGTGGTGTGCCCTGAATGCGTCGTTCTGCCAATGACACCTTCCTGTCTTTGCTAAGCTTGCCGCAAAGCATGCTATTTTATTCTCAGCAGTGTGCCCAGTCTGGGCTTAAAACCAGGCTGAGTTCTCGGCTAAAGTGGAGAGCAGTGTGCTAAACCCGTTCTCCTCCGATTTAGTGATTTACTGTCCTGCGGCGGCCTTTCACTCTGAACCTAATCCTTCTGTCCTGGTTCTGCTTGACTCCCTTGAATTCATCTGCTTCAACCCTGCAGCCTCGATGCTCTTTCAAAAAAACCTTCCTTAATTGCCTCCCCTTTGTGCCTTTCAGTAAGCCTGATATTCATTGATTTGTAGACCCAACTACAGCAATTAAAATTCCAGCCGGTAAACTAGTTAATTAGATATGAAGCAACAAATAGCATTAAACAGAGGTGTAATTCCTTCGTATTGCCCTTGTAAAATACTGAGGTGCCGTCAATTGCGCCTTGAAGGTCCCCATTGGCCATCCATTTATAAATGTGTCAAATACTGATATACATCATAACTGCATAAGCAGATTGTTTCTATAAATCCACACTTTGAGTAATCAGACAGGGCATACCCTCAAATCTATTTTACATTGATGATTTATGGTTTTTTGTTGCGTAAAAGTCTGGCTTTGCAAAATTCCCTGCTATATAGCTTTAATTATAATGATAATTATCGGTTTAATGAATGAACAATTGCAGCCATTATAAGTGTTTCAGGTAAGTGATATATCAAAATCTTCTGTTAATGTTTAAAATCCCCACTTCAGACCTCCATATCTGATGAGTGATGTACTATAAGCACTATACAGAGACTCAGAAATGCTATTGTCTATAAGGGGCTTCATAATTTTCCTAAGAACTATATCACATATTCCTTCTAACATTTATAAATGACGTGTGGCTTTTCTGAAGATCTTGTGTGGGCCAAAGAGCCCTTTAAATGGGGGACCCTATGATGACGGGAACGTCAGCTTCATGATCTGGGAGCAGAGATAACTTTCTGTGGTTTTTTTTTTTTTCTTTTTTTTGAGAAAGGCACCTCAAAGAAGAATCTCATTATGCTTAATTCTCTACATCTGTTTAAGTCTTGCTGATGTATCTATGATGTTTCTTGTTTCACATATTCACAGAAGGTAATGACCAGCTTCAGTCCAACAAATGAGAAGTGCCTGGTTATTTATGATGGATAAATATAAGAAGACACTTCGGCCGATGCAGTATCTTCTCCTGGAGCAGTTTACGTGACGCACATCGTATGTTGTTCAACAGTTCAGCTGTTGGGTATTTCCCAGGAAAAATACATTTTCATGCAGCAAGCCCTTGTCATTTAGCATTATGCTACATGGTATAACTCCATGTTACTTCTGACCTTTGATAGAGAACCCACTCCAGACTCCTGGCTGTTTATTGAATATGATGTCAGCATCATATATTTAAATATATGTACACCTTAGGGAATTTTTTATCCATCTTCTTCCCTATTATATTTGTCTTGATTACTCTAATTACAATTTGGAGTCCAACCATGACTGGCATTAAAAAAAAGATTTTGCAAGAATCGTGGCATAGAGATAACATAAAAAAAAAAACACCTGACAGCTATCCATTAATCATTCTTTCAAAGTATTCAGTGCAATCTGTGTTTTGGGCTTGGTTTTATGATGTTGATGAATAGGGTGGCAAAAGCATTTTAATATCTTTGCTTGTCTAAGATCATCTTACACAGAGGCGATTTACATTATGCAGAGTAAAATTCCTGCCACGTACACAATAGCCATTGTTTTTTTTATTTATTTTAAACATAGTTTGAATCTAGTAGGCCAGTAAACAAAAGAAAAACAAATTTGTATCGGGGGCAATGGTGTCTCTGCTGAAATTATATTAAAAATGTGTAATCATAAACAAGTTTCCTACGTCAGTACATTTCAATTTGTCAGGGACCCATTCCATCCCCTGGACTAGTTATCATACTATACATTTATCATTTATAAATGTTATCATACTCTGAAGAGTATTTTATCATTGCTGTCTGAATGGTTATACTTGATTTACAGTTGAAGTTGGATATAGCTAAGGTTTGTTTGACGGTACAGGTTTGATATTTTTCGATTGGTTGCTTTTTCTTGATTAGAATTATGAGCATGTTCTTGCAGCTGCTGTCTTCATTTCCGATGCAATGTGATTCTTTTGGGAGTGACCATTTCTCATTCTGTGAAAGGATTCTACAGGGATGAAAGGAAGCAATCTGTGAGTCAGACAGAGGTTGGTGTCCGTTCTCCTCTGCCAAGTTTATTGCTGTTTGTGTAAGTTTGGCCAGTTAATAGAGTCAGAATTAGTTTTAATGTTCAGTTCAGTTTTAATGTTTAGATCCTAGGTAATACTACAGATTACTATCTTGGCTATGTCTGTTTAACTGTCTGTTTAAATTAGCAAGTTTTTAAACTCTGTGCTGCTTTTGTGGCACCAGTAAGCCAGGACTAAGTGATTCCACACATGACTATATTCCATGTTTTTATGTTAACATTAGGCAAGGAGTTCTGCCCTTTTCAAATGGTGTCCTCGCCTGTTTAATAAATTGTTTTAGTGAGTCATGTGATGGTAAGGTGTACACTCTTTGGAATAAATTCAGATGGGCTTGTTTCTCCGCGTGCTGAATCTCCACAGCTGCTGCTTACCATGCTTTGCAGTGCTTTGCTTGCATGGATGGTGTTGCTGAAAGCAGTTTAGAGCTGTGGGGCACAGTTTTATTGAAGTTTTATTAAAGCCACGCAGTGCTGATTTTGAACTGTAACGTCTGATTAGCTCTAAATTTGACCTATTTTAAAACTGGTAATACTTTGATTTTTGGGATATGAAGACACAACCACATGCTTATCAGAAAGACAAGTAAAATAACAGGACATATTTAATATACTCATTCATTTATAAAATTTGTATCCATCTGTCCTGATTCCTTTGTATGTGTATATATCTTTAAATGTATCTTTGGCATACAGTTTTGTTTTGAGATTAATATCAAATGTTACTTGATCATTTACATGAAGACGGGCCCTTTGCTTTTTCTAAACAAATTGGGCCTATTATTGCAAATGTGAATGAATATATAAAAGTGATTGTAGGTAATAGCTCAGCACCAAGTTAATGAAACCTGTTTACAAATGTATAACATTCCAATTAGCCTGACAAATGGTGACCGGTGTGATTAAACGCAGCTTTAAAGTGAAGGTCTCGGTTAACGGCACCAAATAAATTAATAGCTATCAACTTTCCACGCCGAGCCTTCAGTTTGTGTCACAGTCCACAGGAGAGCAAGCACCAGGTGTGTGATCTGTCTCACTACTGTCAGCTTTATTGCTGGTCCGTTTTTTTTTTTTTTTCTCATTCCTGGAAAAGAGTTTAAGGAGAAACGTGGTGACGACCCCAAGTCCACGGTGAACGGCACGTTTCTCAGCATTGCCACGATAACTCTTCATCCTAGGGGTCTCTCAGTTAAAAACTCTACATCACTGCCCTCAGATGGCCTGTCGTTCGCGTTGCGCTTCTCTGCGGCTGACAGGCGACCCCTGTCGTCTCACACACCCATCACCCACCTCGTCCTGAGTCACTGACACAAAGCCCCCCCCCCCCCCCAGCCCACCAAAGTGAAGTCTAGGAAAATGAATTGCTGTTACCAAAGGCATGATGGGCAGAGAGCATACATCGCATTCATGGCTGCCAAAGATGTGGGGGACGAGTCTGTCTGTATTTTTGAGAAATATTAATATGTTCTCACCTCTCTCCCAAGCTTGGGTGAGACTATGTGGAAAGACGTCAAAGGAGTTTTCTCTCGTGGGCCTGACCTCTCAGACAGGCTGAGCAGAGACCGCATGTTTAAAATTCCACCCTTATCCTCTTTAGAGAAGGCCTGTGCGGTCCTTAGAGCAGCTATGGGTAAACTGTTTGGTGGCGTTGAACCAGCTGGATGTTCCTGGACCATTACCCTAATTGCCGAAAGGGAAGGCCTTCCTGCTCTGTCAGCTCATCAGGTGTGCTCCGGTGCAGCGTGCTTCACAGCCACGGAGGACGTCTCAATGTGGGAAACGTAATGGCGGCTGATGTTATTTAGGGCCTCATAATGATGGACCATATGGTGCAGTCAGAAGAAAGATATCGAGTAGTTAGTCACGAAACGGTCAAGAAAAGTATGGATACGATTGCCAAGGAGTGTCGTTCTAAGAAAGATTATCCTTAAAGTGACATGCGATGTTCATCATCATTGTAGAACTATTGCCAAGAAAGTTGTATCTGTTTGGTTAGCTATGAAAACTGAGCTTGCAGACAAAAGTGCGCAGAAACAAAGGCAGCTCCTGCCTCGTACCACTGAGAGCTCTGCTACGTGAGAATGAACGTTTCCCCATGTCTTCGGTGAACTGGGATGGTCTTTGTTGAATATTTATGAGTTCACGGGATTAAAGACGTGAGATATAACTACTGAAGCGATGAGTCTTCACTTACAGTAGGCTGCTCGTACTTCTGCTTGTCCAAAGCTTTCTGAAGGGAATATGGTGACTGAGCCTTTGATTTAAGAGGCTGTGTGAAATGGTTGTATTTTCTGAATCAATATCCTGAATGTGATATTAGCAATGACTTCTGCATTGCTGTTTTTACTGTTTTAACATACCCAGCATGCATTTATATGCCTGTGTATGTTTGAGATATAGTGTGATGAAACAGACTCAGCCCAAAAGAATATTCATAGGTCTTCCCAAGAAAGGTTTCTCCTTAAAGGAAGAATCCAAAAGGAGAGAAGATTTCAAAGGTTACGCAAGTCTCTTCATAAAGTAAAAACAAATGGGGAAAAAAATCAGCTGTGCATGGCTGTGCAGCCATTTTATTGTATTGCATTTCAGAAAAATGATCTTGTGGTTTAATGATCTCAGTTACAAACAACGATACTATGATGATATTGTCATTTGTTTAGATTATCTTTACTGCATCATGTCATGAAAGGATAGTATTCATTTCTTGTACAGAGCATATGTCGTACCCTTTGGAGGTTAATGCTCCCCATAGTGTGTGTTTTTTTTTTAAGCTGAAATCCAAATGTATCTTCCCTTTTTGTGAAACGTAGTTAGTAACGTTGACAGCTGCCAGGTGTTCAGCTTCAGCCTTTAAAAGGAATACCTGAAGAGCTGGGAACTGTAAAGCAAGCCTTGTCAGAAGTGTTTAATGAAACGTATTTGGGGACCTGGAGAGTGCCGCATGTCCCCCTTTGGCTACGTGTTACATGGTGTGTGTCGTAACTTTGTAGTTGTGGGCCTGACCCAGAAAAAAAATGGTGGACAGGATGATTTGCTTTGTAGAAGTTTGTGGTGAAGTTTATATTGCGAAAGTGAGTTTTAGATGGGTGAGGGCCACAGATTGTGTCGGGGGAGGGGTTAAGTCAGATGATGAGGTCATTTATTCACTTTACTCGCTTGTGTTGAGGTTAGCTTTTGTTTTTGTTCACTCTCAGAAACACACACCCAGACCCGGCCGCCTGGTAACACACCAACTCCGTTTTTGCTTTCTTCTGTTATGTTCTCCGTCATCCCTGGGGCTTCCTTAACCTCGTCCCATCCCCACACCAAATCCCTCTTCCGCTGTTACCATCACACCCCTGATTTTGAACATCCTGACCCTGCGGGACTGACTCCAGTTCGGTGTGGCTGGACCCTGGAGTGGCTCCCCCCCGGCATTTCCTTGATGCTTCTGAAGCACTGATATTTCCTCACAAGGATTTTTAGCTGTCGCACCCTGTTTAGAGCGGCTTAAAGAGCCCAGCTCACTAATAAATTAATATCCGCAAGCAAGCGTTGAAACTACTCATCCTATTAATTAACTGTCTATTTTTTCCTGTTGTCTGCGGTCTCAGCAAAAATCTGCTTTGGAGAAATTATGTGAAGGGTCACCGCTTTGCTCCACCTCCTGAAGAGGCCTTGCGAACTCATGGTTTGATCCGGACTGGGATAAACGCCGAACTCCATGGTCGTTTTGGCAGCCCACTGAGCAGTGTGTTCGAACGCTGCATTTTCTCTTCACGCCACGAGTATCGGTCTTATGTGCGTGTCCTTTCCTCCCCCCAGGGAAATTAACAATTAACGTTAGAGATGGCGCGGCAACACGCTTCCCTCGGCGTGCTGCTGACATGGAGCGGCCTGCAAAATAGACCTCGGCATGGTGCTTGTGATTCTCGACTTCCCCCTCGGCCTGTCTATTCTGTTTGTCAACATTGCTTTCTTTGGTTAAATGAAGGTCATGTGTGAAGCAGCCTCTGGTTGGGGGACAAGCAGGAAACTGGAGCATCAGTCAGTGGTTGGGTAGGGACACAACTAATTGCCCATTCAGGTTGGTCTGATAAGGAAACTGAGCAGATGGGGTGGGGGCGGGCGAGCCTTTGTTCAGTGGGATGTGTGGGACAGGCTTGCTTTTCCTCCGTGTTACTAGCAGTTAACCAAAATCAGTTTACAAACATCACTGGGAATGAAGGACAGGTAGAAGTCATCACCACACCAAACAATGGTTGTTTTCAACCATGATGTTTTTGTTCTTCAGTTGTGTTTCTAATTGGAAAAGAAGACTTCTAACCCAAAGCGTAATGCATTAAATCCCCACTGTATCAACCTTGAGCCACATATCCATCCGTCTTCTAACTGCCTAGTCTGGTCAGGGTTATGAGCAGGCAGTCTAGGGCACAAAGCTGGGCCGCACTCCGGAGGCCATGCTAGTGCTTCACACGGCAAATGCACTCGCAATCTTTTACTACCAGCAGTTTAAAGATGCAACCTTTGGACTGTGGGAGGAGACCTGCAAGACACAGAAAGAACATGCAAACTCCACACCGACAGAACAGCGGTGGGATTTGAACCCCCAACGATGGCGGTGTAAAGAAACCGTTAATATTTTTGGGTGAAAAAAATCTGACTTTTAAAGGTAAACGACTGTAATTTGGAGAGGCCGAGTCCTTTATGTTTTTGCAAAACGAAACGTACTTTTTTTTGACCTACATCCTGTTTTCTGGCATATTGAATATCCCTGACACATGGCCCTGAACTGCTTGTCCTGTTTTAACACTGTAGATCTTGATTAAAAGAACCACACGCATCATACATCTATCAGACTGATTGGCTTCATGTAACTAGACCTGAGTCTGTTTCTTAAGCAGTTCTTCTGCATTTAAATTTCATGACTACAGTTCAGGGGGTGTGTTTGCATAATTTGCAGTGTAGCGCGCTGTGGTTGCTAGGAAGCAGGGAATGAGGTTCAGCATGAGCTTTAGAACACACACATGCTTGGGCTCAGAAGTGTCAAGCGTTGATGGTTTGATCAGAGCGGCACGTTATTGCAGAACACAGTGGTGGCTTTGCACTAGATCCGGGGACTGTGACTGTATGCTGTGAGATTGTCACACACACAGGTGAGCGATCTCGTTCTGTTCGGTCGGTCTCACACCCAGCTGCCCGTCAGCAGTAAGCAACTGTTTCAGGTGTCGGGCAGAGGATGAGGGGATGGGGAGATGAAGAGCAGAGCCTCGCTGTGGCCCCCTCCTCCTGAGGGCTCAGCCTGGCAGGATCTGCTCATGTGGGTGACGGCCACCCGTGGCTTGCATCTGGTGGTGGCAGGGGTGCAGTGAGGAGGACTTTAGGAAAGGTCTTCTGAGTACTCTGTGTGTGTATGTGAGACAGGGAGAGAAACTTATCCAGTAGTCACACTGCAGGCTGGCTAACTGTATATCTTCTGTATACTTAGACCCCTCAACCTGAATGTCATCTCAGTCCCCTCATGTTATGTATAATTACACCTTCAAATGACAACTTTGTATGAACATTGTAACATCACTGAGATCTTCCTTCATCTCCTCAAAGCCACGGATAAATTTATTACAGCATGTTTTCATCAACACAATCATGCTGTCATGAAATCAAGCAAAAAGTCGTGTTTTAAATATTTGACTTTCTTTTATCAGTTGATGCTCAACCTCACCTTGGCTAGGAGAACAAATCTTTTAGCCTGGACTCAGTACTTCCTGCTAACGGTGCCCTAATCCGTGCATGTGATACGGAGTCATCAATATATAAATGCATGTGACCTGTACTGAACTGACCCATACTTCACTGTAGGTCTTTTAGATATTCTAGTTCTATAGCATTATTCATCATCACGTTCAAAATGGCACGTTAGCATTTATTCAAAATTTATAGAATCTGATGGAAAATACACAAAAGTCTCACCTGATATTTTTTTTATTTGTCACATCTTGTTGTTGTCAGTCAGTTTGGTTCACACATGCTAACTGCAATCCTGAAATTCCTCTCGATTGTTTTTATTGCATATACAGTACTGTGCAAAAGTCTTGAGCCACCCCTCATTTCTTTATATTTTGCTAGGAAAATGGGACGATAGGTACAGTGATTTATTGCAACATCATCTGATCATCTGTAATCATCTACACCTGTTTCTTCACTGGTTCATGCCTTAAGTTAGATGGCTTTGTTATGCTTGAATGATTCATACGTAGGTCACTGTGTGGCTTAACAAACAAAAAACGTTCCTCTGAAACTGGTCAGGTACAGAGACTGGACTTTTGAAGTCCTTCAGTATGCCCGGAGAACGATTCCTCGAGACTACATTAAAAAATACAAGTCTGGCTCTTTGGAAGCAAAATATGAAGAAATGAGGGGTGGATCAAGACTATTGCGCAGTACTGTACCTACTTTCACCTGCTAACGGGGGCAGCACGGGGCACACCCTGGATGTCATGCTAGTTCATCACAGGCCACAAGTTTAATTGATTATTTTATTATGCTTAGAGAGTTCCTTGGTTTAGCTCAGTGTAAATCAGAAGGGCTGGAAGGTGTGGACCCAGAATATTCATAAGGAATGAGAAAACTAGCACAGCATATCACCATGCACTGGTGTCACTTCTAATAAGGTCACCTGAGGACTGATCACTGTGAACGCGCTCCCATAGCTGTCTGAGAATGAGAGAGCATCCCGTACTCTAAGGACGGAACAGACCTTTCATTTTTGAGATTTTACGACTCTTCGTGAGACTTGGCAGTAGACTGATATTGTATGAGGAGACAGAAACACCTTGTCATTCGAATCTGACGATGCGTCAAAGTGGCCGGCATGGCGAGTTGACATTAATGAATAGTGGTGTCGCGGGCTGTGATCTGATCGGTGTCTTCATGTGAGTCCCTGGTACCCCTCTGTTCACCAACATTTTTGGCCAGCAAGAGTCAGGGTTCAACCTGTTGATGAAAATGGTGACTCTAGAGCAAAGTTCTGTCTCTTGACATTCTCAGCGATACCGTACACCCATGGCTCACAGAGTGCTGAGCTGCTTTTCAAACAAAAGCCAGTTGATATTTTAATATTTCTTTATTTTGCCTCCTTGGGTGTGATATTGTCACTTCTCTTATGTACAGTCTTTAAACATGCACAGTATGTAATTGATTGTAAGAAGTGGTGGAGAACAGTACGGATAATGATGAAGTTTAAATTAAAAAGTACTTGTCATGCTGTTAAATGATGTGTCAGTTATGCAAACACACACCCCAACCAAAAATTTTGTTATATTATGATGTGATTGTAATTGCTACCATTAATGCTCAGTTATATTCTGATACCAATAAGCTGGCCCTCCCCTGAACTTTAGTTAGAAGTGAAACCTTAACCACTGCTTCGTGTGTTGTGTCTCCTAAGGAATATCCAGTGGGGTGTGCAGTTGTTTACAGCCATCAGAACATTGTGCTCTGTAATAAAGAAGCAAAGATTTTCTTATTTTCTGGTTTTCAATTTTGTTTTCCCGAATACTTTTATTATTCCGTTGCTTGGCTTCTGGGTTTATCTTGATCAAATCATAGCTTTGCTCTCTTACACAGCTGGAAATTGTGATGGCACAAATGAGGCTTCAAAACCCATGGTGGCTGGGAGTATCCTGAACTAACCAATCAATAGTGCTGCTAAATGAGGCTTCAAAACCCATGCTGGGTGGAAGTATCCTTAACTACCAATCATTTCTGGCTATCAAGATACTCCCACCCTCCACAGGTTTTGAAGCCTCATTTAGCACCAGCATTGATTGGTTATTTCAGGATTCTCCCACCCACCACGGATTTGAAGCCTCATTTTTCCCATCACAAGCTGTAAATTTTACTGGGTCAGTTTGCAGCCCCTCAGGACATATCCACATCACCTGCTGCCTCCTTAGAACCAGTAACACTTCATATTCTTTCTGTTATGGTCTCAGGGTTCAGTGGTGGGTCAGCTGAGGTTACGGGGGTCAGTCGCCCTGAGAGTGATATGGTCCCCCTGTACACAGGACAGTAGATGCCTCTGACACCGAGAGATAAAGGTATAAAGGCTAAAAGTGCCATTGCCCAGTTTCCACTCATCTGGTATCAAGGGAGCACGGCGCCCAGCAGGACCTGGAAATTAAGCTGTCAGTGAGGCCAGTGCAAGGGGCACAGCCCTGACATTTCCAAATAACAACAGGTTGGCTCCCTCCCCATCTAATTCTCCCTGCAGATGTTGCGGTGCCTCCCTCTGTCATGTGCTCATATCCCCTGGGGAAATCTAAGCTATGGCATGACAGGCATCCTTAAATAGTGTGGAGTACATTTCCCAGGATGCAATGAGGGAAATGGAGATCTATCTATGATAGGTCATTACTCGCATTGTATATTACTTTAGGTAAACAGTTTAGCAATGTTCTTTTAGAAAAGCTGTAAGTTCCGTTCAGATCATGGTGCAGCTGATCTTTTCTGTGTTCTCCTGGTCTAGATTTACCATATTTAAAATGCTCTGTGAATGTGTTTTTTTTTTTTTTTGTTACCCTGAATGTAGACTCTTGGAAAGTAAATGAGGATGAGGACAATACTAATATTAACCGTTATCAGTATAAGGGCAAAGTTAAAAATTTAGGTGGAAAAGGTTGCATGAGGGCAGGATTTTGAAATATTAAGGCAATAATCGGGGATATTTAACCAACTCATTTTATGACAGACACGCCTATTTGAATGTAATCCTTGCCACAGTTTCTTCCTTGCTTTTGTCTGCTCACAAAGTTTATGTTTTCGCATGGAGAAAATGTGCAAATGCACCAAAAGCGTTTGCTGCACCCCCCCCCGCCCCCCCCCCCCCCCCCCCCCCCTCCCGTCCCGCCCCGCACAGCCCCCCGCACCCCCACCGGGGCGCATCCGCACACCCGCGCACGCGGCGCGGGCGCCCGGCCACGAACGG
>JAACJT020001450.1:0-10017 GCA_009936485.2 Gymnarchus niloticus | reverse complement strand
TAACAGTGTGACACCAAGATGAGGGACAACGGGCTGAAGGTGAGATACAGACCGACTGGGGAAGAGTAACAGTGTGAAACAGGTTCCAGGGTGAATCTAATATTCCTGATTATCAGTGTGTGTGTGTGAATCATGTTTTATGTTTCTGCAGGATAAGAAAGCAATTTTATCCTTCACCACTGGATCAATGGAGTCCATGTTTCAGCCAGATGGGCTCCATGGAGATATTAACGTGGCGTTATGGCCCTTGCAGGTGGGTGGACAGGGCTTTGTGAGTGGCTGTACGGGTTAGGGAGCTTGAAGCAGCAGGTCAGTCATCTAACTCCCTCTTTCTAATTCCCCTCTTACCTGAAGAATGGGGTTCTCTACTTCTGTGGCTTCCAAGTGCTGCCCCCCCAGATCTTCTGGGCCCCGGCCTACAACCCTCCTGAAAGGCGGGACGCCATGCTGCAGGCGTGGAGGGAGCGACTGGCGACGCTGTGGGAGGAGTCACCCCTGCACTTCGCACCCACTCACCTCTTTGACTTGAGCTTCAGCGGAGGATTCCGGCTGCGCCCAGAAGTGAAGGAGCAGTGCCAGGCGGAGCCCTATGGCATTAGCATAGGACAACACCTTGGCAAATCCCTGCCCCCTAACAGCCAGACCAAGGCCCCGCCCTCTGATGACCTCACCAAGGCTGGACTGGCTGGCTGTTAGGGGCACATAAATACACCACTTGCAGACTGTCAGCTGGATGCTTCTCTCTGTCATTTTAAATGAATCCCTACTAATGTGAGAAAGATACCGCATGATGTCAGCCACTGACTGATTCTATGTATTTTCCACATATTAGGTCACGTGAACCCGTCTTCACTGGAACTAATAAATGAAAAGTGAACTAAAACACGATGACAGAACATCCTGTGCACCTCAATCCACAAGACCCTCAGAGGCGTGTAAAAACAGCCACACAGTACAGGTGAGGTGCTGACAGACTGTTCTGGCTACCGACACGGGCAGCCTTGTGCTGACCTCAGATTGGTCACTGCCCTCAGGATGTAGTTTTCCAAGTTTAATTCCTAACCCTAACCTCTAGGCCAATAAACTCATCCAGAAGCTAATTGGAGAGAAAAATGCACTGCAGACCAAAGCCTTTTCCCTTCTGTGAGTCAGTGGAGGAATCCTGGTGGTCTGAGGCCTCAGGGCCTGACTTGAGGGAACAATGAATTCAAAACTTTCATCAAGAAACTTTACTGGAAAGAATCAGGGTAACAGAAATTGAGTGGTGTAACAAAACATTGACCAATACTGCAGGAGTAAATCAGTGGGATGACTTCAACAGACGAAAGTGTGTTCTAGAATAACCAGGTCAGAGTGCAAAGGCCAACCCAAGTGAGATGCTCTGCCATGATCTATTCATGCAAGAAATCCTAAAAATATCAATCTACTGGGGCGGGTCTGTGAAGTGGCATGGTCTACATTTCCTCATGTCTGATGTGCAAGCCTGCTCAGCCACTACAGGACGCAGTGGGTGGAGTCTTACTGCTAAACATAAAGGTTCACATACTTATCCCAGATAGGACTGTGAATGACAAGGTGCTCAATGACAACATGAAAAAGTACAGCTGTTTGTATGCCAATAAACAGATGAATTGTTTATCTCCTGAATGTGTCAACAGAACAAGGGAAATAAGCCCTAGCTTAGAAATGGCCACGAAGGTCTTCATTTGAAGGGTTTCTACTGCTTTCTATGGGACGTAGTCAGAGTCAGAACTGCCTTCAGAGTCTGAGGAGGAGGAAGAGTCAGCGAAAAGCCAGTCTTGCCAGTCTTAAAGAGGAGAACCATTCTCAATAGACAGCGATGACACTTCCCCTTCAGTCTGGAGGCTTCCACTGGGGCTTCAATCTGCGGATACCATACACTCCTGTGCAGTCAGCCTTCTCAGCCAGACCATGGGCAGCAGAACCTGGAGCTACATCAGAATTAACTGACTCTCCACTGACAGCCTAATTCTTTCAGAGAGGCCAGTTGACTGGAGCTGTAATGTGGGCTTTTCCACCAGGCCCCCTCCGTGACTCCTCCCCTGCCCCGAGCTCTCCACTACCAAGGCACTGAACGGAGGGGGCCTGAACACAGCAGTAGGGGAGCCTCTTCCCATTCTGCATGAAAAGCATGGTTTATTCTCTGTCCCTGAATGGGAGATGGTGGCCAACATTGAGCCCCACACCCAACATGTGTCTGCCTGCATCCTGCTGCATTTCGAGTCTGGCTGTGCTCCACTGAGGGTGTCACCCTTTGACAGCTCTCCCCTGGGGGTGTGTGTCGATTCTGGGCGTGCTTGACAGCTAGCTGCTCTCAGAAGGGCCTCTGGCGGTGTAAACAGCTGGGAGGGGGAGTGATGTAATCAGTAGGGTGGTCCTGATGTGAATGCCAAAAAATGACAATCGAGCTACACACCAAGACCCTCTTACGTTTATCAACAGTAATGTTGAAATGAAATTGCAGCTTTTAACGCCTGTTGGAAGATGGTGCTCATTGGTACGATAACTTTATTACGGATTAATGCAGAAAAGCTGTTACCATTTCATTCTGACCAATGATTCAGTTATTCAGACATCTTTTACAGAGTCATATTAACCAAGCAGGAATGCTGAGTATTTCAGGGCACTGGAAACATGGAACAAAACCCAAAGCACAAACTGCTTTCCGTTTTCATCATTGGAAAGTAAACCATTGCATTCTTGGTTGAGTGACCATCATCTTCCTGTTGCCATGGCAAGCTGGAATTTTATCACAGTAATCCATTTGGTGAGAACAAACTTCGGCGATGTCCTGGCCGCAAGCTGAATATCGCGTTTTTTGGGCCTCCCTTGGAATCAGCCTATGCATTGCTCTTCAAACTACGGTTACCCTATGCTCACTCTCTTTAATCCCACCTCATTTTCTATTCATTCTTGTTACTATATACCTGGATCCTATACTTCCACACAGCTCCCTACTCAGCCCTGCCATTCAGTATCCCAAAGGTCTTACTGCACTGCTGCAGTCTTGTGAGGACCCCGGGAACTGTACCAGAACTGCAACTCAAAATGTCTCTCAGTAACTTCTCCCCTTCCATGAGAGGGCGCTCTTGCTTCAGCACTTGAACACAGCAAAGTCTCATTGCAGTTGAAGTTTAACCCCAGTGAGCCAGGGGCCCACTGTACACGGCCATCTGGCTGCACAAATATCCTCACTGCATACTAGCAGCGACTAAAATTAAGTGAGCTCTGCTTTGGTCAACAATGGTGGCCCACTCAACAAACCACTGATTGGCTGTTAGTCACATGACACCCTGGAGTCCCACACCGTCCCGATCATCCAGGGGACAAAAAGCCAAACGTTTTCCTTCGGCTGTGCCGGCGTCACAGCAATGCCTCTATGGCCTACGTTCCAGCCATCCTGTGACGTCACTCACCTGCTCTACATGTGTGCTGGGAGGCAGTGAGGCCTCCAGCTCCTGGAGGTAGTGAAGCAGCCTCTCCTGCAGCTTTTGAGCATACCTCTCCCCATATTGCTCCTCCATGTGCTCCTGCAGGAAAAGACATCTACACCTCAAACGGAGCCCACTACAGCCGGGCTTCTCAGACATCTACACCTCAAACGGAGCCCACTACAGCCGGGCTTCTCAGACATCTACACCTCAAACGGAGCCCACTACAGCCGGGCTTCTCAGACATCTACACCTCAAACAGAGCCCACTACAGCAGCCCTCATCCTGACAGAGGAAATGAAACCTGCCATATATACTGCTCTCAGACGTGTGTAATCCACTGACACCCCTGGATCTAAAAGGAAATCAGACAACCTTCTGTTCTACAGCCATTGGTTTTTGGCGCTTAATGATCATTAAGACGTAGGTCTGCTTGTTCAGAGGATGTCTGTGCCCACGTGCCCTAGATGGGCCCCCTGTACATCACGTGATGGTGGAGGGGCTGAAGCCTCACCTTCGGGTAAGTCTCTCACACCTCCCTCTTGGTGGCCAGCAACTGGGCGAGAGCCTTAAAGTTCTGGTGACTCTTCCTCATCAGAGAGGCTGTCCTCTAACTCTGCAGAACGACAGTGACCCCCCTCCCCATTTAACACTTGCTTTGCTGCAAGTAATTGTGAAAAGAAAACAGTTCTAATCAAGCCTTTAAATCTGTGATGCTGGTGTGTCATTCTCGTGGTGAACAGCCACTGAACAACAAACAATTTCTTGTGATCTAGACACCCCTTAGACGGCTTAACAGGAAATTCTCAAACCGGTTACAGCACCACCTGGTGGCAGTCAGCACTAAATACACCCAGAGGACATACTTCAGATACTTACACAACTGGGGTACCAGGGGAACTTGTAGGGGAAGAAGCAAATGATCTTGAGAACAGTGCAGAATAAGCTTTGGTTCTCACGAAACATCCACATGATAATCTGTACCAGGACCAGACAGAGAAAGAGAGTTTCCCTGAGCACTGATAGCCTGGCCACCCTGTTATTCAGTGCACACACTGATCTGACAGCTAAGCTCGGCTGAGTCACATTCAGGTTTTCTAAAACTGAGCTTTCAAACATCTGACCTGTGGAGGACTAGTCATAGAACTCTGGAGTAGCAGCCAACTCGATTCTCAACAGTCCAAACAAGCCCCACGGCAGAACCCCTTCTGACAAGAAGCAGATGCCGGTACCTCCCTTAAGTGTAGCCATGGTAACAGCATGTTCACCCTGGCAATGTCAGCAGAAAGAGGATTTAGCTGTGTGGAGGGAAAATTCTGACGATCCCCCAATGTCATCATCCTCATGTAAGACTACAACTCCGCCTTTTAGATTTAAAAGCAAACTGAAAGCTTGTCAAAAAAAGCTTCTACTGAAATAGGATTTGAGTAACAAACTAAAAGGTTACTGAATTACTCTCAAAGCACAAGTGTGGGAGGATGTTACGGGTACATAGAAAATACATCGAGTGAAGAGTCTCAATGTCATGCTACACATTATCAATATTAGACTGTTTTAGCGCTAGGACTCCTCTCCACCTGAATCCCACCACAGGCCAGCACTACCCCCACCCTATACCATGGTCTTAAGGCCAAACATGATCTTCATGTGTTTGATGGGGGTGAGAAAGCAGCATGTGGAAGCCCTCCAGGAGGTCCAAGACCTTGTCAAAGTGCAGCACATCCCATGCCTTCACCACAGCCCACATCCACGCTGCATGGATCCTCTAGTGTGAGAGCCTGTGGATCTGCCGGGCTACCACAGGGCAGAAAGGAGGACAGTCAATTAAGCCAGGACTCATTACACAGCAGCTGTCCAGGATGGAACCAAATTTAAGACAATTAGGAAAACTAATAACTGAGTAATCTAACAGGAGAAGGTGTGCATGCATTTCAATAAATGTGGAAAACGTATTGAATTCCGTGTTTACACTTTCAGCTGCAAGGCGTAATCAGTCCATTCAGCGTAATTACGTCCAGTTCAGTCATCTTTTTTCGCAGACAGACTCAAAATAGACGACTGTGTGCAGCAGTCTAGCTATGAGAACGTCTCTCCCCCCTCCGGGCTTCAGCTTAGCCTGCAGCTCACTCTGCGCATCTCCCAGCTGACCATAAAGACAAGACCCAGGCGGGCTCTACGGTCCAAGCAGCCAGCGCCGGGATGAGATGAGCTGGGCACACCTTCTTTCTGCTGGTGTGAAAAGCAGATCGTTGCCCATATTTTTCTACACATTTTTCGTACTTTTCCACTGAATTTAGCCACACCGTCCTCACATTACACGCTGCCTTGACCGGGGAAAACAGCTGGCCATACGTAGTTACGTCCAGCGTAAACTTCCGGTCGCTTCCCATTGGCCAGTGGGAATGTGCGGCAACCACGTGACCGGAACTCGACACATGGCTGCTCCAGCTCGCCATGTTGAGTGAGGCTAATTAACCGCCGATTAATTCAGAATAATACATTTGGATGGATGGGATGGTGTGACTGTAGCATTGACATCTCACAGCTCAACTGGAACTGCTCACTACATAATGTGCGCCTGCAGTGACTTCATCTTAGTTTGCATAGATGTGCATTTCAGGTGAACTGGTGACTAAATACTTTGCCAGTCACAGTTCAGTCATGTTGGGAAAGAGACTTGCTCTTGGAGGTTGGATGTGATTTCTTCTTTCCCCAAAAATCCTCTCTATCAAACACACCCATTATGTCTACATGCCAAAAGGCTTAAATGAAACATTTTTTCTGTTTCTTTTATTGTCTGTTACTAATCCATCGATATATTGTCTTTCTCAGGGCCATGGGGTGGCCTGGGTGCAATTAATATTTCATTTTTTTAGAAACTGTATTGATATGGTTAATTTCAATTTAATAACTTATCAAATTATTTGCACTTGGGTTATATGGCATGGTGGCCAAGCGAGTAGCAGTTTCCTCACACCTCCAGGGTTGTGGGTTTGAATCCCACATCCTCTGTGTGCGTGCAGTTTGTAGGTTTCTCCCTGCAGTCTGAAGATGTGCATTTAGGTTACTTTCCCGTTGTGTGAGAGTGTGTTTATGTATCCTATGATAGTCTGCAATCACATTCTGGGTCCTTGCCTTCCTTGTACGCTGAGCTGTTTGAAACACGTTCCAGGCTCTCCCGCAACCCTGACCTGGATATGGGGGTAGAGAATGAGTGGGTGACTCACATACCATAAAGTTAACTGTGCTGAGAGACAGCCATTCTGACTGAAGAAAGAAATGCAAGGGTTTTTAAAAATATTGGAAATATGATTTAAACTCAAGCAGAGTTTCACTTACTGTTACTTTCACTATGGTCCTATCTGAATTTGTATCTTAAAACTAATTTACTTGAGATAACTGCCTATGAGAAGAAGTTGTTCGCATGCACTAATGTCATTCTGATTTTTATTATGTATTCCCGATGCTCCTTAGCGAGTCTGATGAAACCACAAGTAAGTACAAGCCTTCGTTATGGCTGAGGCCATCACAATCGTTTGGTGCAAGAAAAAACAAAAAAGAGAATGTGGGTGAGCTGGTTACTCTGCCAAAACTGTCCTAGAACATTCAAAACTAGAGATGGCTGCAGTCAGGGTTAGTCCTGTCCAAGACATGTTTAAACACAGAGATTCAGAGAAAGTCAAAGACTGCTTTTGAGTGGCCACGTAGTTCACACGGCTCTAAGCCTTATAACACTGTGTTGTTGAAAGTACACATTTCAGCAGTGCGTCAACATGCAGTATTGTATAGAGGTACGATCTAGTATTTGGCCAGGTCTTCGCTGGCAGGATTCGAGAAGTTCTGCCCGCATTGACAGGAAAGCGGGTTCCTGTACCAGCACATCTTGCAGTAGGCCAAGTGGCAGTTACTGCACACGACGTAGACGGCACCTTCACAGTCCTTCCTGACCGTGCACTTCAGTAGAACATTGTGCTGTTTGTGAATACACAGCTTCGCCTTGTCACAGCTGATACTGTGGAGAAGCAGACAGGATAAGCAGGCAAAATTGCTTGAATTGCAGGAGTGCTGGGTGAGGGACAGAGAGCCGGGCGGTTCCCGGGGCTCTGGCAACACCTTATACCGCACCACATGGTCGTGGGCAGAGATACAGGTGTGACACGCCAGGCTGGGAGTAGCACCATGTGTCAGGCAGGCATATCCCTCCACCTGTGGAGCCACCTTCTCCCCCTCCTTTGGATCCAACACCCCACCGGCTCTCACCTGCTGGGTCGTGTTGTCCCCTGTGCATCGTGTATGGTGTCCCTGACGTTCACATTTTTCCAGCTGAGTGCAGTTCAGGCTGTGCAGGACACAGCACTGCTCACAGCAGTATATGGTCTCAGATCTTCCTTCACCTTTGCACAACAGGCACAGCTTGTGAATTATGGACACGCTGTCACTTCTAGGGGCCTGAGGAGCAGTCTGCTGGCCTGCCTCACCTCCAGACATCTCAGTCTGCCCAGACTTCACCGTCGTTTCCTGCTGACTACAGTGCAGCGTTCTGGCGGCTTCATCCTGTGTGGAAGGCAGGCTGATGCCACTTTGGGAAAGGCTCATCCTGCAGAAGGGAGCTGCTCGCTCCTGCAGCCTGTCTGACTGGCTCTCCCCATTGCAGTTCCCCGCTGTGTACAGGTCTAGCTCTCCTTCGAGCAGTGTGCCTTGTCCCTGCACCTCACACTGCTTCCTTGCGTTGTCCGTTGCCTCCTGCAGGCCACGCCCCTTCTGCCTCTCTTGTACCAGCGCCCATTGAAAGATCGGCCCCCCACCTGGTGATCTTGCGGCCGACAGCAGCAGGTGACACTCGCAACGCGCTGCGAAGAACGCACATGCAAGCCGTCGCAGTTCTTTTTTGGAGGGGGCCAGACCCTTCAGCTCCAGCTGATGCCCCCGGCTTTGCCCCTCTGCCTGCTGGTATCCAAGCAACCCAAAAAGCATGGCGGCCTGCTCCAGGGACAGCACTGGCTGTACCAGGTGTGTGTATGCACCAGAAAACACCTGAGTAAAAAGACACAGAAAAAGAAACAGGATGACATCCAGCCATTGGCCACACAGATGCCAGGTCAGAGCCAGCACGTCGACTGACACACACCTTTATAGTTCTGTACTCCTTTCTCCATGGATACAGGTAGAGGTTGAGAGCTGCTAGCTCCAGGATTTCAAAAGCTTTGCCGAGTCCCTCAAGGCCGAGGCCAGAGCTGAGGAGGGAGGCCTCCATGACGGCCAGGGGCTCTAGGGCCAGGGGTTTGAAGAACAGGCGCACATCAGCCTCTGCGAGGAGGTTCTGCACACGCTCACAGAGAGCCTGCTCCTGGCACACCAGAGCAGTGTCTCCCCGCTTCAGTCGTTGGTCCAAGCTGGTGTGGTACAGTTCATGGATACTGGTCCTCTCTGCAGCCCGCACACTCATGACACTGCTGGGTCATACAGAAGGGGGACAGCAGGGTGTCAGACACGGGGACACTGTCAAACTGCTAAGTCAGGCTGAACCTGGGCATTTTCAAGCTTAAACGTGTCTCTACTGGACTTCATTCCAACCAGTTCCTATGGTGTAACTGGCTGAGTCATCTGTGCAGCTTTATTCGGTGTTTAAACAAGTTCCGTAGCCGAGTATCAGGAAGAGCAGCTCAGTGTATCTCAGAAGTTCCTGATACGGCTCCCTGGCGGTCTTGCCTAATGCCCCCAGACAAGGGGACGTTGAACCAGAATAACACAATCACAATGAAACACTTCAGAGATGAATTCAAGAGAAAAAAAACACACTAAAGCACATGGCTTGAGATTCTTGACTGTTTTTCTTCCCAAAATGTCTTGTAAATTAACATCATCATGTCGGTAGTAAGTGAAGATTAGACAGACGATGGTAAGTCCGGCGTGGTTTGATTTCAGGCTGCCTGTAAGCTCGGCTTAGGCGGATATACCGACATTTAAATGATAGCATTAAAAAGACACATTATATTGGAATGAGGTACAATCGCTTGAAAACTTAAAGAGCAGTAAAGTGTACGTGCGATCATATCGCTTGCGTAAAGTTAGGTGCGTGTTTGTGTCGTCATTTCACTTTCAGTTTGGCCTCATCTCCCTGATGATCACACCATAATAACACAGCAGCCCTGACCATCATAGACGAACATTACCTGCTAGCCTTCACTTTCCTTTGATTTCGCTTTAAGATTTCTTAATTATCCGAGTGCAACACAACACGATCCAAACTTCGCTCTCTGCTTCCTGACTTTCCGGGCTGAGCCTTACGTATGCAGGCAGGCCGGCGATCATGTGGCTCCGGAGGCCCCTATAGGGAGCCGGGCCAGGGCGCGCAAGTCAAACGCAATGACGCTGGAACACGTGAAACCGTGACACTGGAGCACCGTGACAGGGTGACACTGGAGCACGTGACAGGGTGACACTGGAGCACCGTGACACTGGAGCACGTGACAGGGTGACACTGGAGCACCGTGACACTGGAGCACCGTGACAGGGTGACACTGGAGCACGTGACAGGGTGACACTGGAGCACCGTGACACTGGA
>JAACJT020001449.1:0-15054 GCA_009936485.2 Gymnarchus niloticus | reverse complement strand
ACTACCAACACCCACACACACGAAGTTCTTCGGGGGGCGCTCCCCTAACTCCAATCAAGAGACAACCCCCCCCCCCCCCCCCCTTTTTTTTTTTTTTTTTTTAAGGCAGAGGTACCTCCCAGTCGGTCTGGATCACATGGGTCACTCTTGTAGATGCTCTAGGACTCAGGGTGTTCTTGGATATGAGAAAAACAATGGCCATGTGAGAACTGGGTCCTCTATCCAACGTTCCCTTTGTCTGTGCTAGGCTTGCTGTACTGCATGTTGTCTGTCTGTTCATGTCATCCAAGTTGCAGAATAGCTCATTTCTGATGCGTTCTTACACTGCTAGTCGCCTTGTGAATTCTGCCCATGTTCCCGCTGTGGGCTTCTCCTAGGGGGGGACAGGGTGTAATCTCAATTCTGACATCTGCATGTGTTTCAGGTGGCCGTGGTGAAGGTGAGGAATACTGACAAGGTGTTTGCCATGAAGATCCTTAACAAGTGGGAGATGCTGAAGCGTGCCGAGGTGAGGCAATTTCTGTATGTGGAGGATATGGTATCTCATTGGGAGCATGATAGCAGGCAACTGAAAATATCACATGTGGCATGCAATGCTTTTTAATATAAATATGAACTAGCTAATTCAGCTTGCATTCTGGCACTGTCAAGTCACTTTACAAGGATGTACACGTATAATCTCCTTTTGGCGTTTACAATTCCATAGTAGCAATTAACATTTTTCTACATCAGTGTAGAGCAGACAAAATAGTCACACCCAGTGTTTGTATATGATCAGAGTTCCTGTTGGAAATGTTGGTCTGCTTAAACTGAGTATTTATCTGATTTGTTACAATTCCTGCCAGACTGCTTGTTTTCGGGAGGAACGGGACGTGCTGGTAAATGGAGACAACCAGTGGATCACGACATTGCATTACGCCTTCCAGGATGACAACTACCTGGTGAGCCCCAGTTAGGCCTGTGCAGAACTTCTGCTCCAGGGTATCAACCTCTCCATGTTCTTCCCAAGACCACCTCATTTGTCACTTTGACCTTTTGAAAGAAGGTGTTGCCCCTGCGGCCCTGTTCATGGGATTTCTTGTACGAAAGCTGTCGTGGTTTTCTCAGTTAGAGGCACAGTCATCTATATATCTTCCAGTGTGCTTGGGCTGTCTGTCCTTCACTTTATTTCCCACGTTCGTTCTTAGCAGTGCAAAAGCACTAAATAGGAAGTTGCTTATAACCAACAGGAATGGAATGTGCTCGGACTCAGTTTACCAGGTTCTCATTTCAGTCCTGGAGCCATCTGAGATGAACTGGGCATTGTCACTCCAATGCGGGGTCCTACAGTTGGAAATGTGGGAACCTTTTCTGGAGGTCTTCTCACGCTTGGCCATTCTCTGCAGTACCTGGTGATGGATTACTACGTTGGAGGTGACCTGCTGACGCTCCTCAGTAAATTCGAGGACCGACTGCCAGAGGAAATGGCCCGCTTCTACCTGGCAGAGATGGTGCTAGCCATCGACTCGGTGCACCAGCTCCACTACGTCCACAGGTAGGATCCGAGGATAGAGAAGGAACCAGATGTTTTTATCTAATATCCTTTAGAAAGTCTGTAAATCTAAATGGAAGTCGGGTAGCGTGCTTGTGGGTGGTGTTTGATGATGATGCAGTTTGATTGGATGTTACTGTAACATGACGATTGCAGCTTTAAACGAATAGTTTCTATACTGCTGATTACAGATAACTAAAAAGGAAGGTTATTACATGACTAGTACTGATTTTATGGATTGCTTCTCAAATTGGTGGCTGTAGTTGTGGTTTTGTTGTTTTAGATCCTGACTTCAGTACATATGACATCATCACTAAGATTTTGTTGTACACTGAGTTGACTGCAGTCTCCTTAGGATTTTCCAAACTTAACTTGGTGTTGTCTCAGTCCTGAGGTTTTCAGCTGTTCAGAGAGGGGTAGAGAACCTGCGTCATTATACCAAGGCCGGGAACTGACACCACCGGTTTGCGACTTTCCCATGAGTTCCTCGTCGCCCTCCTCTGTTCCTTGTCACCCCACAGATGTGCAAGGCCTCTGAGTTTGTGCATAGAGATGGCCCGGACTGTTTAGAAGTGGCTTCTGTGGTAACGGCCCTCCTTTGGCCTGTTGGGCTTATTTTTGGCTGTTAAATGCACATTTTGGTTGCCCCCCCCCCCGAAGTGTAGGATGTTTTGTGAACCCGTTCTCTGGTTTAAAATACTAATGACAGGGTGTGGATGTGCCAGGCTCCCTGCTCATAGGCTGCTTTGTGGAGGGCCTGAAGAGAGTGAGCCTCTCCCATCAAATTTTTGTCCAACATTCATCCACACACTTGCATGGTGTTCGTTGTGTGTATGATTTTTGTTTTTTCTGGTTTGTTTTTTCCAGTGTTCTTCGCTATGAGCCTGAAGGGGTGGTGCTGAATTGTACTTGGGCTGTGGAAGCTGATTTGCTTCGGTCCCCCAGAATGGCACAGGTCTAGGGGTCAGCAGGGCTCCGTGGCAGCGCAGAACTACAGAACATCCTGGTGTGCTGTTGTTCCTCAGTTCCACTGGAAGTCCTCCACTGCTTCCCTGGGCTTTCACAGGTCATGGCTGAAGGGTTAGCTCACCCTGTGTAAATGACAGGCTGTGTGGCTCCTGAGAAAAAATACATAGTTTGAATTGATTGAGGGGTCTATAAATTTAAACTCTCAGATTTTTGCAGCAAGCTCCTAGTTAAAAAAAATCATATTTAAGCCATCAACTTCTGCTCGACATGTATTGTTAAAATTAAGATCTGGAGAATAATTTAACATTATGGTTGTTTTTTAATGGTAAACATCCTGTGTGTTGGGGTTTTGTGTAAGGTGGTTTTATGCTGACCCACTGGATGCTATGCAAGATGTTGCCATTGTCCTTTTGAGGTGAATTTGCACCTATATCCTGGTATTCAATTTCCTGCCTTAACGAGACTTATGTAAGTTAATAATCCGAATGAAGAAGTCATGGAACAAAGAGTGTTAATCGAGGCTGGCTGGAGCATGTCAGAGATGTGCTCAAAATTTTCAGAGTACTCGTTTACAGTAACAAATTCTAACTGGAGGTTAAAAAAAATACATAAAATTACAGTGAAACAACATGCAGTACTGCAAACAAAAACACTGGCAATTAATGTACAAATCCATAAATATAATTGGAATATGAGCCGCTTGGTAATAAGGTAATTGTTTAACCTCTTCCTTATACTGAAATAAGCAATTTTGAGTGTTATGGATATTTTGGAGCAATTTAATAGGTTCTCCCCTTTTTTTTTTGTGCGATCCAAGCAGTTTATAGAAACCAATTACATTTGGGTATAGGTCTAATTTGAATTAGTAAAATCTAGTTTTTTAGTATACTAGGTAGACATCCTGAACTACAGTAAAATGCCGTGGAATGTTCTTAGGCTGTAATGTTACTGTGCGTCAGTTTTGGTGTGAGGGTTTGGCTTTGTATAGCTGTCCACAAAGCTGATGGAGTGAGAGAAGTGGTTGAAAACCGGGCACAGATTCCAAGATCTACAACTTGTAATACTATTTTATGAGTGATTCAATGCTGAGCTTCGCTCCAGTGAATACAAGAATAAGGCAGAGTTTTTCCTTTTACCTTGTTTAAAACTTTTCAGTCTATAGAATTTCTAATCTGTCTTGGGAAACTTTAGAACGTCTGTGAACATTTTGAGAGGCGTTTGAAGTTATCTCCCTGGAACTATAAAGTGGAAAATGTTCCTAGACTTTTTGTAATATGTAGGATATGCTCACCAAATATCTTGGAAGTGGTTGTAAAACTCTCCCCTTGTGCTGTGAGCTCTGGTGTAGTAGTAAAGTGCAGACCACCCTAGTTGCTGCTACCTACATAACTAAGATCGCTGGATCCCCAGCCAGTGGAAAAGCAGTGTGTCATTTGGCTGGCGTTAAGGATGAAGAGGCAATCACTGTGGCAACACTGCACATACACACTTTACTGGGAGTGAATCCCCGGCGATACTGTGTTGATAGTCATTGACCTTGTAGTAGAAGGGTCAAGCTAGGAGGGTCCACTGTCACTTTATGTGGTGGGGGAGGTGAGTTAAATCTGTTTTCACTGAACCGCTTACTTTGGCTCAGAGGTCGCAGGGGTAGCGTTTCTGCCCAGGAAATGTGGATGTTAATGTTCACGAATTGTTTAACCTGCCTCAAATTCGCCTCCTGTGCTGGATGCGCCTCTAATTTCATTCAGTGCTTTTCTGCAACCCTCACCCTTTTATAGGAATTAGGATTATATTAGCTAGACTTTGTTGATATTATCATTATTTCATCATGCTTCAAGCATGATATTTTTCCTTTGAAATGGTAATTGGTATCTTTGACATTTTAATTTCATGCACATTTAATGGCACCCAAAAGTTTCCTTATGTGGGCTCTAGAAGTGTATCATATGTATAGCCCCACAAGAGCGTATGTTCACTCCATTAATTAGTGCAGCATCTTCCCTAATTTATTAGGCAAAGACCTGGTTGTGAAGAAGACTGATGTAGTTTTTTTGGTTTCTAGTCAAACACGAATGCGGAGCCAGCAATTTTAAATGAAGTATATTGCTGCAAAGACACAGGATGGGAATGCCACAAAAATGTACTCGCCTTGGAGTTCGTCATTCAGCTGAATTCTGTGGTGAGCGAAGCATTTTACGCTCAGGTTCTGATTCGTATTTATTTATTTATTTATTGTTGTAACCCTTAGAAATTATGATCTTGCTGTTGTCTCACTGCTTGGCTAATACGAGATGATGTAATCTGCAAAAATGGCACTGAGCATCTGCCACGTGGATCAATCTCTGCTTTGCCTGTCAAAGGGTCAATGGCTCCCAAAGGCCTTTTTGTTCCTGCCTCTGATTCAGGTATTTACACCAACATAACCATCACGATCCTTTATGTTAAATCTAACGTGATCTTCTATATTAAATAGGCCTACTTTTTCCTTCAACCCACATTTTACAGGATTCTCAACCAATCGCTATCACCAGAATTACACTCAAGGTCTCGAAGGTATTGCATGTGTAGGTCTGCAGAAAGTTCGTTATAGATGTCCTGTAAAACAAAGATTCTTTGTGCACCGCATGGCAATTTGAAATATTTAGTAAATGGATTGTTGTTAATTCTTTTAAGAATGCCGTGTCATCTTGATATTTCTAGCAATTCCCTCCACCATATGAATTGCATCTTTCCATGAAGTTTAAATATGACAGAAAATGTCCTGTGATCTTCACCTTCGATTGCTGTTGTCTTGAATAGACCATACATACTTTATGGATTGGACTCCAGATATGTCTTGAATGAGATGATGTAAATGTGTCTGAATCCCCAAATTCTAAGAGCAAGTATTAATACATCAAAATGGGGTCGAAGCAGTGAGACCGAAAACCATTCCAGCATTGCCCAGCCTCAAATCAATTTTGCTCCTAATTTAGTTTAGCAATTTCAAAAAACAAATTAGGCCTATACATTCTTGCATCAGGCAGACCATGGTCACCCCTAATTCTAGAGGAAAGTGTCTGGCTCCCTTTTGAACCTGGGCTTCCTCCTTTTACAGAAAGCATCATCAATAATTCTGTCATAGTGCTTAAAGCAGGAATGAAATATTCATTTGTGTTATAATGGAGACAGTCAAACAGATGCAATAAAATGTTCATAAAATGGTTTCTTTGCCCCAAAATGACACTACCAGTTCTGTCCATTTATTTGAATTGTTTTATTTTGGCTCACAGTGGTTCAAAATTCAGTGAAATGTCATCCAAATTTGGACTCCCAGATGTTTTTCTGAATACAACAATTCTAACTCTAAATTGAGTGTATGAGTATTATGATTTAGATATGGACATATTGTCTCGGACTTCGCCCAGTCCGTCTTGGATCCTGAAATATTTGAGTATAATTGGACGGTATCCATCAGGGACAGTCTGGAATTATGTGGGTCAGCAATTGGTGACCCAGTGTCGCCTGTATATAACAATTTGAACATCTTTTAGTCATTGTTGCTAGGCATTCTAAAGTGACTGTCTATAGCAATGTGGTGGTGGGGGGGCAGCCCTGGCACATTACCCTGCAAATGGTGAAGTAAGATATTCTACCATTTGTCGTTACAAAAACCCTGAGATAGCAGTTTGGCTGATTGATCCATGAAGTCAGGGCTGATCCCTAAGTTTGACAAGGCAGTGATAAAAGAAGGAGCTCAGAATCTCAGCTGAAGGTCCCCTGATCACCTCACCCTGAAAGTGTGTAGTATTGAAGCCTCATTTGAAGCCTCATCCTCCCAGTTTGTTTTAGGTCAGTGCTAAGCTCAGTTGGTGCGTGGTGTGATGTGTGGGGGTTTTTTTTTTTTTGGTTTTTTTTTGTGTACCAATTTTACAATCAGCCACTTATTCAGTAATAGGGTTGGATAGTAATAAGTCATCCTGGGATGTGACTTAGGATCTTGAGAAGAAAATATAAATATCAGCTACACTTACCCAGTATCCTTTGTCATTTAGCAGCTCTGTATCTAGCAATTGGTGAAGCTTAATTTTTTGCCTGCAAAATTTTGTTCAGACTGTTAATGAATTTTGGTTTCCCTTATGCAACATCCGTACACCAAATATCATCACTCCAAGGACGTTGATTAGAGCTTGATCTTTGAATTCACTGAGCAGTATGCGACTTTTTTTGTGAATTAGAATCATTACCTACCCAATGTTGTTTAGATGTATGATTACCCACCATTCGTGTTCAAATTTCTAAGTGTTGGTATTTGTTGTATGCGTTTCCTACCCGGTTTTGACATGGCAGTTTTGTGAGAGGACAATCTGTGATCATTAACATTCCATGAAATGAATTTGATACAATTAACCATTTATCATGCCTTGGTACACCTGTACCATCGTGGATGAAGTCTCATGCAGACCTGCAATCAAAAAAACTGAATCTGCTGTTGAACTGTCTTTCAAATGACAAACATTACACGTTGCATTTTCTGTATTTGTAATATACCACTAGAAGAATCTATCAATCATCAAACCAAAACACCCGTTTAGGACAGCTAGCCTGTCCAATAAAAGCCCTTGATCTTGGTTTGTGAAGCACTGAGCTAACTATACAGCCTAACATTGGATATCCAAACAGGACTCCAACCACTCAATGTCCTTATGGTGCCCACCATCTTTGTTTTAAGTGTTACACCATCCCATCACTGCTTGATTCTACTGTGGTCATTTATGAAGTTTTCTATGTCAGCACTAGCTGTGAACATTTTCCCATGTGAAGCAAGAAGAGGCTTGCTAAGTCAGCGTGTACTTAGTCTCACTGTTTTCTGGGCCCTGATGAAAGCTCTCGGTGTCTGGGCTAATTCTCTGGACATGTCTGGAAAGAAGGAAAGTTTGCACCCATCCTTTCTGACTTGGCTTTTCTCTTTGGCTTGTGTCCTTCTCTGTCTTGAGGAGTGCAGGAATCTGATTTAAAACTGTTTTAGGTGGTTTGTCCTTAATGGGTCTCGGCGTGAGAATGCGACGTACCCTCTTGACCTCAAACTCTCCGTTCACCTGAATGCCCTGGCCCTTGAGCAGACCACCTTCAGGCCATATTTTGGACCAATCGGTCTAATATTACACTGGATTCTATTTCCAAGATTTTCGGCGTGATTCTGCAGTTTCCAAACATTAATATTGCATTCACTGTCATTTCCTAGCTGTCTAGTAACGTGTGGACCTCCACCTCATCCAGCCTGCCTTGGATGACAGTCACTGAGTTTTTCAGCTCTGTCATGGTCTCTAATTGTAGCTACATCGGTCGTTACCCCACATAAGGTGGTACTCACTTATTTCCAGGAACAAATTTTTCACTTCAGAATCTTATTCATTCTGGCTGGGAAGTGGTGTTACCTTGGGCCGGGCTCTGTTTTGTTGTGTGGGCAGTTATCGGTCCCTTGAAATATTTCGATACTGATGTCGATATTTGCATGCATATTAATCGAGTGTATATGATTGATGTTGTGTGGTAGCATTGGAAATGTTGATGTAATTGAGTTGAATATATGAATTTTTTTTTGTTGTGCTCATGGAGTGAGGCTAGCATACCACTGTCTTGCCTGGCGTTCTGACGTGATTTTTACACAAAATAAAGATGAAGTCTTGCCCCTCTAGCACCCTATAGAATCATTCTTTGTGGTTGGGTTTTTTTTGGCGACTAGCAAATATGTTGAAAAGTTAAGACAAGGCAGACGTTTTCCGAAGTTGAAGCCAATCGTTGGAATTCCTCCCTTTTTCCCATGCTTTAATGTTGCTCTTTGGTTATCTAGTGGTGTTTTGGACTTTGAGTCCCTGGTCTGCTTCTGTGGTCTCATTAATCTTCATCAGTAGAACTCCAATCCAGTTGATGTTACTTTCTCAGTTCCTGTTAACGTGCTACAACATCACACTGCACCATTTGTACGAGGACTGCAGTGTGCAGTGCCCATTTTATTGTATTCAATGAGAACCCCTTGTAAAAATGATTTGTATTGGTCCTGCTGTGATGCTCACCACACTGTCCTGTAAATACTATCCCTAATTAAGCCTGGCATTTCAGTTTGAATACCTGCCATTAATTATTGAGTATTCTACCAATGTAATATTTTTGTCTTGTAGTGCAGCAACATGCCTGATTAGGGATTGAGATGATGTAATTTAAGACTAATGGATTTGAATTTGTTCTTAATTATTCTTATCCAGTTTTTAACAGTGATGATTTTGCGTGGCCCCTTACATTTGCTCATTTGGATGTTAAATGGACTTTGATAGTGTCGTATAGTAAGGATTTATTTTTTTTTTTTTAATGGGGGGAGGGTGGAGAGCAGGATGACTGCTATAAAGTACAAAATGGTTTCCTGATTTTTTTTTTTTTTGTAATTGTGTAATTTTGTAACTGCGATTTGTGACTTGTGCGTGTTTTTTGTGTGTCTGTCAAACTACTATACACTGAAATGAAAACACAGCAGGTTTCCTGCAGCTGATGAGCGATGTACTGTATGTGCTTAGTGAAGCTGCTGTACATCTCTTCGTGTATCGGCAGCTGTGCCGCCTTCACCGCTACGGAGGTCTTCCTTCAGTGTACAGACAGCACATCGCTTTTAGGCTGCCAGCAGCTGGATGCCCCTGGCCCATTTCTTCTCTGTCAACTGTGCCCTCTGCTGTTCTGATTGGCGGTGTCCTCTACGAACTGGCTTCTGCCATTTGCCAACATGACGGGGTGGGGAGAGCAGGGGCCAATCAAAAGGAGGTACAGTGGTGCTTGCTGGCATCTATATGCCAGGGTGGTGTGCATCTGTCGAGTTCACTTTTTGCTCTTGGCTTGCTAACCACTAACAAGGGAATGTTTAATTATAAGCCATAGTCTCCAGAGAGAATCTTTTAAACATTTGCTGTGTCCAGGTGATAATTGGTTCGATCAACTGTAAAGCACTGTTAGCATTGAGAAGGATTGTATTTTTAAAAAAAGTTTTTTTTTTTTTTTTTTTTTTTTTTTTTTAAACCCCCTCTATAAAACTAAGCTTTTCTCCACCTCCTCACTTTTAATTGCTTTTTATTGACACTTACTAACCTGTGGTAAATGGGTAAGTGTGACTGCCTCTGTTTGGAAAGGTGCTTCAAAATACATTGGATTAAGCTCTCTGATCGGGGGGGTTCATGTTTCCTCCTGAAGTCCAAAAACGTGCATTTCGGCTTATTGGCATCTCTAAATTGCACATGTATAGTGTGTGATTCTTGTGTGCATATATGTGACCTGTGATGGGCTGCACTGATGGCCCATCCAGACTGTACCCCAGCCTTGTACCCTGTGTTACCCGAGGTATGTTCCAGTCTCCCTCAGGACCCTGACCTTGGAGAATCGTTTGGAAAATGGGTGGATGAATGAAAATTATAGGGAGTGCTCTACTGCTGTGCTGGCTGTGGAACTGACTTTAACCTTGGTAATTCCTACAGCCCAGTTTTTCCTGGGGAAGGATTGGGGGCAGGAAGGACTGGATTGTGGCAGATGTTGGCCTTAATGGGAAATTGTCCCCAGAAGGACCTCCGCTCTGCTGGATTCCCCTTCATCTCCGTGACTTTTCTTCCCCCCCTTAGCGTCACTCACCACGGCATTGATCAATGACCACACTGCAGATATTGTCTATAATGACAGCTGTCAGTATGAATAATGTCCCTGATATTCATTTTCTTTTAAAGTCAATGATGGCTGTTACATCATTGTTTAAGTTTTTATTTATTTGTGACATTTTAGATGGTCTTAGCCAGTTGCCATGGTATTTATAAAATGATATAACAATGTTGTCATGGCTGTAAATTGTACAGTAGTGAAGTCTGTATCCCAGTGTCAATATGGCTTATTTTTTGTGGTTCTGCAAGTCCCTCAGGAAGGGGAAGTGATTATGTCTGATTTAAGGTGGAGTCTTGGGTGTTCCCAGTCTCCCTGCCATAAACCCACTGGGGTATGGGTGTGGGGATGCTTTATAAGACCCGCTAGTCATGGCCTGGCGATTTTCCATAACTGCCCACGGGGGCCACCTGCCTCCCGACTTTCCCTACTCTCCCCCCACCAGCTCCTGGCAGCTGGCTGTCAACGATTTTCCTGGCCCTCTGAAGAGGCCTTGTGGATGGGCCCACGTCCTCGATCTGTCGCCTGCTGTCACACCTGCTGAGACTCTCCAGGGCAGCTTTGTGGCCATATTCATTCGTTAACTTATGAATGGGCTTTCAGTGCACGCAGATGCTGGTCCAGCTGGGCTAAAACCCAGGAGTGCTTTTAAATGATCTGCTCTCTTCACTATCAAGGCTAATGCATGGCAAATAGATGGGTCCTACCTCAAAGCAAAGCGATTTTTGCTTTATGCCATAGATAGTTTCTAGGTGGTTTCACATGATCATGTGGTGTACATGCAGCTTAGTGGTCTGCATGTGATTGCAGCAGGTCCATGAGAGTGCAGAATGTGCCTAGGTTTTTAAAATCCCACTGTGAATTCCAGCTGGCAAATGTTTTTGTGGGTTTGGGTGTATCGAGTCTTGTGGCTGGAGGTCTGGCTTTGACAGCTCGGTGGCTGGAAGAGCGATTGATGGATCCCTGGACTCGGTTGGGGGACGCCCAAGCGCACGGCTCCTCGGGGAAATCTGGCTCTCTTTCCATTGTTCTTTCCCATCAAAGACGTGGTCCACCCAGGCCAGACAGATGGGCTTATTGCACAGCGGAAACAGAGAACCATTTAAAAACAAGTGTGTTGGATCAATCTGATAAAACGCCTGAAAAACAGGTCAAAAAAAGGCTTCTTTGGTGATAGTGAATTTCTCTTTCCCATTTAAATAACAATTGTTATGCAACACAATAGACTTATTACAGAGTTATAATCATGTGGTGATTGTGTAACTTCATTTTACTATGTCTGTATGGCATTTAAAATACGGCTGAGAAGTGTATTTTTGTTGTTTTGAGTTCATCCTCTCCTCTTGTGGTGGCTTGTTTCCATGACACGTTCTATCAGTATGGTGTTCCAGTACCTCCCAAGTTCAGATGTTTGGGGGGGGGCGTCTGTCTGCTGTGCTGGAACTATCCAGATGATATAAGCTGGCTTTGCCTCCCAACCCGGAACAGAACTCTGCTCTGCGCACCTGCCGACGGGAAGCAGCGCTTTCTTGTCGTCATCTCCTCGTGCGCTACCACTTCCTGTGGGCCCACAGCGTGTCACATGATGGCAGAATCCTGCCACCTACTGGCATGCTCGTAGTACTGCGTGCAGTTTTGTACTGTTGGCCGTTAAAGCTTTGGAGCTGCAATGATTGCCTTACCACACCAACATGCTGTTGTCTTTATCACTAGAGAATAGATGTTACCTAAACTATCATTTTTTTATTATGTTGTGGATCTACAATATGTGGTATTTCTCTAGTCGCTGTGGTGTGCTGCCAAACATGAGCCTTTCATCGAGCCCCTGAAGGATGGTGTGGGGGTGGGCTGGGGCAACTTGGGGAGGAGCCAGTCAGTTGGCAACATGAAGGGACCAAAATCAAACGCTATTTAAACGCCAAGTATTTCTAACTGCTCTCCCAATGCCTCGTGTCTGTCAAGTTCTCTGTGACGGGTGTGGATTAGGTGTAGATGTAGCTGGCACTGAGAACACAGAAATGGGCGAGGGAGTGGTCAAGGGCTGTCCGAATTTTTCAAATGCTTGTGGAATGCCTGTTTCCGTAGCTTCCCAGACTCTGTCTTCCAAGGGGTAGCATGAGCACGTCTGTGCATGTGTGGGTGGCTATTTTTGTTACTGGGATGGTTCCCAGTGAGCAGGCGTGTCAGGATTGAGAAGTATTAATGTTTTAGTTTTGTTGGATGTGAGTCTCGTGATTCAGCTCGAGACTTTGAAATCGGGATGGATTTGTTGTGCTTCGAATCGTAGTATCTCCTAAGCCCTAAAGTAACCGCAAACCACTCTTTTTGATCCTATACTACATAAATTAGTGGTTTGTTATGTTGGTCCATAGATTAATGCTTGACTGCCTATCATGGTGGGATGCTGAGGTACTAGTTTATATAAACAGCTCATCAAGTTAGCCTGGCCGAGCAGGACTGTCAGACCCCGTGTGAGCCATTTTTCAGACCCTGTCAAAGATTGTGGCCCTTGATGAAAACTTTGACGTTTCCATGGATGCATGCAAAGTGTGGGGGGGGAAATGTCCCCGTCTGAAGTACAGAAAGTAATTTCTGGATTGCTGATTTAAAAAATGTCTCAGCCGAACAGAACTTCTAAACATTTTATCCCGCAGTTATAACCCCCACAAGGGGTCAGATGGCTGTGTCCTGTTTGTGATGTGACAGAGGAGCACCATCGCCTCTGACTCCAGGGCAAATTGGAGGTCTGATTGCTAGGCAACCATTCAGAGAATTGCCCTCTGCCTTAGTTTGACAATGTGTGGTTTATCTCAGTCTTCTGAAATTTTCGTAGACTATTTTAAGAGCATGTAGATCTGTTCATTTCATGTATAATTGGGCAGTTTGGTGGTTGGGTATTTTAATTTACAGGTGGTCTGCTCCCTTGTTCCCAGAATGGGTTGTCCGTGAACTGGATTTCTTAGGCTGGTATCTTAATGTTCTGAAATGCTAAAATGGTTTATTAATTTTTTGCTTAACCCCCTCATGTCAATCTACTTTTAGAGACTGGAACTTGGCAGTCTGTGTTCTCATATGCTCCTAAATTTCTAAATATTCCTTAACGTTCTAGATTACCCCATGCATGTGTTTCCTGGCTTCTCAGGGACATCAAGCCAGACAACATCCTGATGGACATGAATGGTCACATCCGGCTGGCGGACTTTGGTTCCTGCCTCAAGCTGACGGAGGATGGGACGGTGAGATCAAACTGCTGTTTTCCAAAAATAGTTTTTCCCGGAAATGCTTGTCCCTTTTGAAGTGCATAGTGCCTCCAGTGTGCAAATCAGCCATGCAGCTTCGCCTAGGGGTCACAGCTATTTTGCATGATGTGTAAAAGTCCCCTTTAAAGCCAGCATGGGAAGGGAGGAGTCAGTTTGTGCCTATTATAAGCCATTTAGAAGTTCACATTTTACATGCGCATACTAAGGACCTGTGATAGTTCACCCTTGTTTTTAATCCTGGCAAAGATTTTGTCTCTGAGCAGACAAAAAGCTTTGAGCTGCAGATGAAATGCTTTGAGCTGCAGCCTTTGTCTGAACGCAGGGTTTCATGGGTCTGGCTGGACACATTCTGTACTGGTCTAGGCTGCACTACATTACTGGCTTACAGTCAACAACCTGGAATGACTTTCTGATGGAAAATGACTGTCTTGATTCAACCCTGTCTAACCTTGTTTTCCCCCCTCATTTCTGGAAAAACGGCATTTAATGGCTCGTGTGTGTTTTTTGTAGATATGTTAACCACTCAGGGCCAGTCAACTCCCTCTTCCACAATTTGGATGCAGGTCGTGATCCACGTCGTTGATAGTACCTGACCTTGAGTCTGCTGTACAGGGCTACTTTCATTCTGAGTATTCATTTAAACAACCGAAACGAGTCAGGAGAGAAGAGCTCAGCGTACTGAGAGTTTCGAGCTCCCCCCCCCCCCCATTTTTTCATTTTGCATTAAATGTTTGAGAAGATTTTCTAATCTCCAGTCAGTTTGTGTTAAAGGAGTCGCAAACTGCTACCATCGTGGCTCACATGAGCCTTTACACTGCCGTCTGGCATTTTTGCCTCTCTCACCGCACCTTCCTGAGGGCGTTCACTCCTCTTCCAAACGGCAGGTCCAGTCCTCCGTGGCAGTGGGTACACCGGACTACATTTCCCCGGAGATCCTGCAAGCCATGGAAGACGGGAAGGGCAAGTATGGGCCAGAGTGCGACTGGTGGTCCCTGGGGGTCTGCATGTATGAGATGCTGTACGGGGAGACTCCCTTCTACGCCGAGTCCCTTGTGGAGACCTACGGAAAGATCATGAACCACAAGGTGAGGTGGGGTATGTTCCATAAACGGGGGAACTGCAAGAATGGCCAAGCTTGTAAGCATCAGTCCAGTCAGTGCAAGTCATTGTGGATGTCAGCTGTCACAATATACATTTCACAACACGTTTTTTTATGAACTAGTAAATGCCAGGACAATGACACACCCTTTTTTTCCCCTAAACAATGTACCAGCTGATCCCTTGAATATTGTGTGTGTGTGTGTGTGTGTGTGTGTGTGTGTGCACGCGCGCGCGCATAATGCATAACTGATCTGTCATTAAAAAATAAAAGTTAAAAGATGGGATGTCAGGACATTTAAGCACTTTTCCTTTCTACACACGAGTATAGTATTAACAGTCAGGTGATTGGAGGTGTATTTACATGAGGTTTCCCTAACAGCAGCCAGCTGTGTGCCACATGGTGTCCTGAAAGGTTGCTTAAAATGTAATGACACTTCACCCCCCCCCCCCCCCCCCCCCCCCCCCCCCCCCCCCCCCATCTCCCCCCCACCCCCCCGCCCCGGGTCCGCCGCGCGAGCCACCGCC
>JAACJT020001448.1:0-15056 GCA_009936485.2 Gymnarchus niloticus | reverse complement strand
GTCGCCTTTGGCTTACTCTCTAGGGACTGTGGGCCCGGGACTATGTAAAGCGCTTTGTGACCGTGCTCCGTGTTAAAAGCGCTATATCAATAAAATTGAATTGAATTGAATTGAATAATCCATATTTGTGTAATCAAGGGGTTGCATTCATTTCAGGCTGGCCCTTGTACCACCTGTCCCACCAGGTGGCGCTTGTGTGCTGTAGTGGGACAACTGTGGCGATGTCTACACGCTGGTATGCATAATGATTTTCTTCAGTGGCAGACATTCATTGTAAAGGGCAGGTAATCAGTCAACAGCACGCTGCAGGGAAGCCAGTTCATGTAAAGTTGCTCATCCACACGAATCAGGAGCTTTCGTAAATATTCAAACAACTAAGCGAATAAAACTCAGTGGAGTCATTAAGTAACACCATTAATGCTGAGGATGTTAAAACACAGCAACTCCTCATCTGGATAAAATCAACCCGAATGTTTACAAACGGCCCGGCTGGCTGTGGATAAGCGGCGTCTTTGTTTTTAAGCAGCTTCCATGTGTCATGCTGTTGTTCTATGTGACGCAGAAGCAAACTGAGAAATAAGGAATTAGGGGCTGCCAGGCAGCCGAACAGGAGGCACCGTAAGCCATGAGGACCAGGGCAGCAGCCCACGTCAACCCGAGTGTCCGTCCTTTAGGCTCGGCTAAGTTGCTGGATGACGGAAGTGTTTCACGGGTCGAGAGGAGAAGAGAAACCACAGGAAACGTGGACGCAACCCCAGCTATTACAATAGCAACTACAGAAGCATTTC
The DNA here is from genome assembly GCA_009936485.2 of Gymnarchus niloticus. Lineage (NCBI taxonomy): Eukaryota > Metazoa > Chordata > Actinopteri > Osteoglossiformes > Gymnarchidae > Gymnarchus > Gymnarchus niloticus. The sequence goes on along the minus strand of JAACJT020001448.1, from coordinate 14,268 downwards.
CAGCAGATTCGTCAGCGATGTGGGTAGGGCAATCGTCTTCAGTTTCCCTACAAGAGGAGAAGGCTTTATATGGGTGCCAGCAGAAATGAGGAAAGTCTTCTCGTGTGATAGGCTGCCAACTATTGCACCTAAAGAGTATTTTGAATCTGACCAATCAACAGCTAATTTGCACGTCACTGTCAGCGATATAAGTCCAGCTTGTCATGCCCAGGTGACTGAAGGCAAAGGGATTGCAGTGGGTGAACGAGCAGCCAGTCTTGCAACAGCCTGGCCTCCATCATTTTGTTTGTTGGAGCCATCAGTGAAGAAAGTGTTGTCTTGGTTGCGCAATGGAAAATCAGTTAGATCATACCTCGGTTTTGTTAAAGAGGAAACTTTTCAGAATAGTGAGGTTCCCCTTAAAAATAAGGGGTTGTGTTTTGAGATAAACAGCACACAATGATGCTATGTGGAGCAGGAAGAGCAACTTCATAGCTGATTTAACACATGCTACAGAACTGTGGTGTGCACAGTTTAAGAGTGCAAACTGTATGTAACTGTGATTGGGTGTCCTGGCTGCAAGAGGCACCGAATGTGGTACCACAGCTGTGATTGGGTGTCCCGGCACTGTTGTTTCAGACGATCTTGTAGCTAAGGCGGTCGCTGCTACGTTTAGCTATGCCAGCAGAACAGCTGAACCTCCTCAAAACACTAATGATAATTTTGTTTGCTTTTACTTAGCAGACCCTTCTGTCCAAAGCAGCATGTAAACAAGGAGATCTTGGGGTTAGAGGACAGGGCCGTCCTGCAGTTGGGGTTAAGGGACTTATTTAAGGGCCCAGCCATAATACCATGAAGGGCTACAACCATCTGCACACAGCCACAGACCCCCAATCCTCTGAGCATCATATCGCCCTCACTCGGGTGAGCGTGAGGACAGAATCAGAGTCAGTGCAGTCAGAGGTGTCTTGATTCACTGAAACAGCTACGCAGTGTCTGATGTTCTCCCCATGGTTCTCCTGGACTGTACCCTTCAGAGGCTTAAAACTCTGCAAAGGGTGGTTCTAGCTGTGCTTGATCATTAAGCAGCAGACCACTCACCTAGGCTGCTGCAGTGCCTTTAGGGGCAGTAATGTGAGGGTCTTCAATAACGGAATTTTTAGATGAGACGTTCTATATAATCAGTGAGATTTTCATCTTTCTGCTGCCCACAGTATGCAATGTCTACCCATGCTAGCTAGCTTCTGCAAGCATCCCAACACATTTGATCAACGTTACTCCCCTTGGATGAGACGGTCTCTCTCACGCTGATTGTTACGTCCACGTGAAAGCAACCACAGTCAGGCCATTATAGTTCGGGGCCATCTCTGGCATTTAAAACCCACTTATTAACATCATAATGAACTGGATAATCCTGAATCTTTAGTGAAAACAACTCACAGGGTTTCCTTTGTCAGGGTGCAGCTGATTGAATTCATATTTGTGCATTGATGCAAAATAAAGACTTCTACAGAAGTGAGTAGAAGCTGCTTATTTTTAATTTTCAAAGTTAATACATCATTAGACGATGTGTTGTCGTTGTACACAGACTATACTATATAAACACGGGCAATGCAATGTTTGTATACATTAAATATGCAGTTTGCTTGATGTAAAAAAAAATCCTTTTGCAAAAGATAGTACTAAGCAAATAATGCAGAACTATGGGAAAATGGTCTAACAAGAATATTAAATTTATTAAATACTGAAGCTACAGGCTATGAAACACTCATTAAATTCCTCAAACAAAAATTAAGAGAATTAGCTGACAAACATTGTGTAATTTCATGTATTGAGAGCATTGGAAGTAACTTTCAGCAGTTAAAAGTCTCTGTGACCCTTTGCTGGCAAGACAGCAGCAAACCCCCAGTAAATGAGAGCCAGTGGGTCCTTTATGGTTCCTGGGAGTCCTGAGAAGGGGGCATGTCCCCATCAGCACCAATCAGTGGTCCTGAGAAGGGGGCGTGTCCCCATCAGCACCAATCAGTGGTCCTGATAAGGGGGCGTGTCCCCATCAGCACCAATCAGTGGTCCTGATAAGGGGGCGTGTCCCCATCAGCACCAATCAGCGGTCCTGAGAAGGGGGCGTGTCCCCATCAGCACCAATCAGCGGTCCTGAGAAGGGGGCGTGTCCCCATCAGCACCAATCAGTGGTCCTGATAAGGGGGCGTGTCCCATCAGCACCAATCAGTGGTCCTGAGAAGGGGGCGTGTCCCCATCAGCACCAATCAGCGGTCCTGAGAAGGGGGTGTGTCCCCATCAGCACCAATCAGTGATCCTGAGAAGGGGGCGTGTCCCCATCACCACCAGGAGCTGTCCTGAGAAGGCAGATCAGAGAACAGCTACCTGTTTGGCAAGACAGATTGAGAATGGCAACACTGACTGGCAGTCACCATCACTTCCTGTTGTTGCTAATCTCTGCTGGTGCTTATGTCCTGCCGCTTACACCAGGTTTTGTTCAGTTTCCAGGTTTGTTTCAGCATGTTCAGAACTGACATCACCACCGACTGGGATAATCAAAGCCCACTGACACAACTCCCAAAGTTTCTTTTGGTTTGCTGCTTTGGAACAAATTGATAATTTCTCAATATGATGGCTTCTGAACCGCTTCCTACATCCTGTTTGTGGAAACATTGGCTACAACAACTAGCATAATGCACACATTATCTGTAAAAGTAAATCATATTTTTCAGAACACGCATATTGACTATATGTCACTAGCAGTATGAAGACTAATTCTGTCAACATGTTTCTCCTACTGAGCACTTCTGGAGCTCCTCACCGCAGCATATTCACACTCATTGGTGCCCCCTCTTCTGAGGTCAGTGGGTCAAAGACAGTAGACGGATCGTTCTATCGACCTTCAGCAGCAGCTCTCTGCTCCTTATTCCCAGGTGCTCCCGCTGTAGCAGGACTCTTGTTTGGCTCTTTTCTCTTCACCTGGTGGCAGATGTTCCCATACGTTGCTTCTTCATTTGGCTCAGATCTGCACAGCTGCTCAGTCAGCGCTGAGTGCTGATCTTTAGGTTGCTTGGTGTTCTTCTTTGTTCCACTGTCTTCAAGACTGACCCCCAATACTTCAGCATACGTCGCCTCTTCGTCCTGGTCCTCAGCTGTCACGTCTTCCAGTTCATTTCCAGTATTGTGTTTGACCTCTGCGTACTCGGTGTGTTGACATCCACCTCTGATGGCTCCTCTTCCCTGTTCAGATTCTGTACCATGGCTGATGGAGGCATAGTGGAGGATGGAATTGTCATTTTCACTCAGTTCCTGTGCAGATGTCAAGGGTAAAAAAACAGAAAAATAAACCAGATGTAAATGCCTTTTTAAAAGGGATGTTGTAAAGTGGTTTGTTCATTAATAATGAAACAACAAACTGTGGCAAATTGTGGTAAAACAAAGACGATCGTTAATCACAGAAGAATGGGTGAATAGTCTGAAACAGGAGAAAAAAATTACTTTGGCTAAATATGAGAGATTTGGCAATGGAAGTGAAATTTTGATATGAATACCAAGGTAAAGACAGATATTACACAAAACAGTAAACTATTATCGGACAATGTTTTCTGACAATGAAAAGGGTCAACAGTTTAATGAGATCTAAAGAAATTTCACTTATGAATCAGAAAAACTGACAGAGAAGGTGTTCACAATTATTGTGAAAAAAACTATGCTTTGTATTTTCAAAAGCAACACTGACGTACAGCAGTGCCAATAGAGTACAGAACATCGAAACAGTGTTTATCTCATCTGACACAGCTGGTGAACGCCAGTTTATAACATTATGCTTTAGGTAATAATAGGAGACTGGCCTGGTCTGTTGGTGTAAGGTCTTCTGTTTCTTGTAGCTTAGCAACGTGGTTCTGCCTGGTACAGCCTATCCTGGAAGTAAGGAGTATTCAGGACCAGACTGTTAAAAAGTATTTATCAAAGTAGTGACCGATTCATACTGGAAATATACTAAAAAACAGATTCATTCATAGTTCAAACTTTTGGAACAAGTAAACGAGTGAAGCAAAACCCTTATTGACACCAACTGTTTTAATGGAAAGCAGGCACGCTGAAAATGTATAGGGATGACTGTCCTTACTATAGAATAAACTCACCCAATAGTATAAGTGCATTTTGTGAAGTATTTGTGCTGTGTGATTAAAATGTTGTACAATGAAATTTTCAGAATCAAGCCAAACCTGTGCCAATCTCTCACCTGAGAACGATCTGCATTAAAATGCACAGTAGCATCATCCCAGCAGCTCCTACGGCAGCAGCGATCAGAATGGGTGGAGACTTGAAGTAGTCAACAGCTTTACAGCAAACAGGTGGCGTGTCTGTTATATTACAGGAAAAGACACACTGAGAGGTCAGGAAACTACAGCCACTCCCATACAGACTGTGATTCAGTAGTGTGCTTCAAATCAAGCATTAGGTTTATAATTATCTTTGAACAGAAACTGGAAAATTGAGGAGTAGAGTCAATCTTATGAACTGATAAGTAAAAATCTGAAATATGTGGATCAAGCCACTGAGTCCGTGTGAGACACAGAGAGAGACAGAGAGGTTGAGTCCAGCGTGTGTGGGTCGTACTCTCAGGTATAAAGGAGGCCCTGTGAGGGTCTGGAGATTTACAGGCGCTGGATGTACTGTATCTAAAGAAATGTGATCTGAAAGGAGGTGGAGGGGAATGGATTATTTCACATTTTTCTATATTGATCTTGGGCTCAGTATCAATTGATACTGTGGCACTGTGCAGGAGAAACAGGTACCCAGAATGCAGTGGGGCACCTTGTCACAGCGCCTGTTATGTGTTGTAAATAGCATGTACTGTGTTGTATTGTTGTTGAGAAATTTGTTCAAGGGGATGGGGGACAGATAGGAAAACATCCCTCTACACTATGTGGGGCCAATATATTTGACAGTTTACAGGAATATCACAAAAATATGAACAAAACTGTCTTACACTGAACTTTCAAAGTGAAATTTGTGTGTGATGATCTCTCACTGCTGTCTTCTTGGAGCCTGTAAACTGCAGTGCATTTAAATTCCTGCTCATGGAGATGTGAGGCAGTAAAGGTCATAACAGAAGACACATCTAGACTTTGATCATCATTCTCCTGAAGTACAGTGACGCTGTCATTCAGCTCGGGGGTCCATGACAGAGTCGGGGGGAGTGATGGACAGGGAGCTGGGGCTGAACAGGTCAGAGTCACAGAATCCCCCTCCTTCACCGTGTCCCTGTTTACTGTGACCTGGGGATTCACTGAAGAGTCTAGAAGACAGAGAGAGAGAGTCATGTGATTCATAAGACATTATATAAGCAGAGTCCCTCGTGACCTTGAAGAAACATCTCAAGTCCAGGAACATCCAACTCAGCCTAAACCTGACCCTCACCTGCTCTCTGTTTTCATTGGCTATTCAATTGTTATGGATTCACTTGGCAACATTTGATGATCTTCTTTGCTTTTTTTTTGTGCATGCATAGTAGGAACCAAGTCCTCCTGGTGTTTTGTTAAAATACAACCTTTTCTGATGTTCAAGCCTGATCATATTCTGTGCTGCTCATGTTCTACTACTAACTAACACGTGTTCCTGGTCACTCAAGGATGCTCAGCGTGGCTGCATGTGTACCTAACCTGGATTCTTAAAATGGACATTAAATTAGCAGATTGATAAACACCAGTCGCAATAATTAAGATGGTCTCATAATTACAATAGAACATCATCATTTACAGAGCAGATAGTAATCTGAGCTGTACTTACATACAGTATGGAGCTGCAGAGCACTTGAATTTTCCAGGCCGAGTTCATTCTGAGCCTGACAGTAATACTGTCCTCTGTCAGCGACTGTGATATTACACGGGAGGCTCTGTGTGTATGAAACGGCTTTAATTTCACTCCCACTCGCTTTGTACCAGGTGTAATTTTTCACTGCTGGGTTGGCATCACTGCTGCAGGTCAGACTGAAGTCTCTGCCTATTATGATGGAAGTGTTTTTAGGGGAATCTGAGGGAACATAAAAGAAACATTTTTATATAAACCCAGGAATACTTATAATACCCATCAGATTAGCTCTAATTTTCCAGGAAGATTATGACATCAGATCTAATACAATGTTAACATGGCATCAACAAAACTCTCTTACACTGAACATTCAATGTTAAACTTCTGTTGGATTTTTTCACACTGCAGTCTTTTTGGAGCCTGTAAACTGCTGTGCATTTGAATTTCCTGTTATGGTGACGATGTGAGGCAGTAAATTTCATAACAGAAGACACATATAGAGCTTGATCATTGTTCTCCTGAAGTACAGTGATGCTGTCATTCAGCCTGGGGGTCCATGACAGACTCGGGGGGAGTGATGGACAGGGAGCTGGGGCTGAACAAGTCAGAGTCACAGAGTCCCCCTCCTTCACCGTGTCCATGTTTACTGTGACCTTGGGGTCCACTGGAGAGTCTAGAAGACAAAGAGAGTCTTGTGATTCATGTCACTTTATATCACAGCTGTCAGACACATCTGGAGGGGCTGTTCTGCGATTAGGGACATGCAACATCCCAAATCTCCAGCTTTGAAAATATACTACAATTTTTTTTTCTTATTTAATTGACGCTCACTTGTACCAAGTCCTTCCTGTAGTCGAAGGATATGAACTTAGGCAAATGGTGTCTGAATTTCCTGTAGTGTATGATTGTGTGGGTGTCTGTGGCGGGGGGGGGTGTCTTTTGATGGACTCGGACCCATCCAGAGTTAAACAAGCAATGCCCCATGTTGCCTAGGATAGCCTCCAGGCCTCTGGTGACCATGACCAAGGTCGATAGATGGATGGATGGATGGAAGGAAGGAAGGAAGGAAGGAAGGAAGGAAGGAAGGAAGTACTAAATCCAAAATGTATTTAGACACCAATAGAGACATTAGTCAATTGATTCTAATATTATCTGAAAATGAATTACATACAACCAAGATAATGAATCACAATTTGAGAAATCTTCTTGCATTATAACAATGCAGAAATTAATAAATCTAATGATAAGAAAGATGGCGTACCTTTCACCTCAACTTTCACCTGCTTTGGAAAATTATACTTAAGTTTGCTGTTACATTCAATCCTAAAATAATAATCACCACTCCATTTCGAAAGAATGTTGTTCAAGACCGTGGTGCAGTTTTTCTGAAGTAAATTTCCAGTTATATTTCCCTGAATTATATTATCTGTTCTACTTGAATTAAATACAGTATTCCCATCCGTCAGTCCATCTCTCCTCCATATTCCGGCTGGATTCTTCAGATCCTGTTCATACTCAGATGGAATCTCGAATCTGCAGGGAATCAGTACACAGGATCCACTCAGAGCTTCTATACTCGTAGGCATAAACGTTGACCAGGATGGCAAGGTTTTCCAGGGCCAGCACAGAGCACCTACAATCCAGAGAGAATCATGCTGTCACTAAGTGTCTATAGGCCTCAGTTAGACCGAGATGTACAGCACTGTGCAAAAGTCTTAGGCAGTTCAAGAAAATGTTTAAGGCCATTTATCTGGGCAGTAATTGTATTTTTGCTCAGACAAAAACACACGATTTAACAATAAAATATATATGAATAATGAGTAATGAAAAAAGTAGTAAAAATAATTTGTTCTGTTCTCTATAATATATCTGATATCTGGTTGGATGGCTTGAACATCATAAGTTTGGTTTCCAAACCTCTCCTTGAAAGAACCTCAGCCATTCCATGTATTTCTTAATTTTCACCATCAGCTCAGTTAACTTGTGTACTTAACGAGCTAATTCACATGATGAGGTCTTAATTAGCCTGACGAGGCGCACTCCTAGCTGATCTCTTTAAGTACATGGGTACATTGGATGATAACTGTATATTCTGGGGTGAAATGAAGAGACGTTTAGAAATATGGAAACTGACACACTTCGACCAGCCTGAAGTCGTAGTTCTACACCAACATGAACCTGATTTACACATAATCGTCATTGCCTGCCTAAGACTTCTGCACAGTGCTGTGCTGTTGTACGTTTACAGTATGTAACACGTGAGTACGGTTACATCAGTGATATGAATTATATAACATATTAAACAGCATCCATTCAGTTTTGTATGCAAAGGCAACATGCAGTGTGAACAGAGCCACGTGATAAAACAGATCTGAGCCCTAATCTCTGGATGTTAATCTGTATCATTAAACAGTCCGAGCCCCGCCCCCTTGCCTCACCTTGCAGCAGGCAGCCAATGAAAATGAGTCTCTCAGCCCCAATCATGTCTCTCTATGTCATCTCAGGGGACGAGGAGATTTGATGCAGGAAAACACCTCTATGTTTACACTGACCTGTCAGAAGGGACATCTGATTATTTACATGATACTTCCTACAGCTCATTCCGGGGTTCAGAAGTCATGCATCATGTAATTAAGATATTAATTGTTTGACCGATATGAAATCTGACAGCGCTGTGAGCCTCTGAGAGGAGGTTCCTGAGTACAGATGTTTAGTCAGTCAGCAGCCCAGGACTACACAATGTGTGTATAGAACCTCGCTGATGGACTCAGTCAAAGTCCATTAGATGAAGAAGGTCTGGCTGTTCCAGTGTGTAAATGTTACACCTGCAGGCAGGAAACGGCCATCTGAGGATGAATAACCTTTCTGACAGCATATATGGTATTATTACATAAAACATATTTCTGAGGTCCGATATCAGTCTCACTAAATACTATTATAAATTCCCTAAATAATATTCATTTGCATCCATCTTGTAAGAACTGGTCAGCACTTTACTACAACCAAGCGGTTTGACCAGCAAGGCAGCACCCAAGTTGTTGAGAAATGATCAACTTTATTAGAGGAAGTAACTTTACTTAACGGCAGTCAGCAGGAAATAGCAGGAAGTTTAATGTTTTTTAAATGTGGAGTTTCACTGCAAACCATAATCTTGTTTTTTTCTTGTAAATGCCCTGTGCATTAATGTTTTTATTTTGTAGTAATTATATCTTACGTTTTTTATTAATATGACTGGAATTTACTAGCAGGCATTGATAATAATATTATTCCAATCTGCTTTCTTTCCTGGTTCTTTAAGAGAACATAAATGTTTACTCCCGTAGATATAATTTAAATAATTAACCTATTATATGCTGGAGGTAGATAGTGACATGACACTCGAGGTGAATTTCTGACTAAAACACTGTGTGTACTTAACCTACAGGGTCAGGCATCAAACTGCACAACACATTTTTAAACAATACAAAATCAGAATGGAAAATACTTTAAAAAGCAAAATCTTCATATCTGCATGATTCATATCTGGTTTAATATAGATGCAATCATTACAGCAATAGCAAGTCTTACTTAGCTTGTCTTTGAAAGGAAACACAGATATGCAAAAAGACATATTTTGTAATTAAAATAATCTAAAAAAGAACAACAATGACCATAATTTCAGGAAGCTTGAAGACCCAAACAGAACCTGCACACGAGTCAACACCGAGCGAAGGCCAAATAATTTAATAATCTGAAAGCTGCCTAAGAATATGGCAGATATTATTTACCTTTTTCAGAGAAGCTGAAGCTGATGGAGTGATGGTTTATAAACGCCAGACACTCAGAGTCAGAAGGAGGAACTGAAACTCTGCAGAGTAAATGTGTTGAAAGTCCCCGGTGATGTGCTGTTCTCCCCCTAAGGAAACCTGATGAACTTAATAAAACTACCCTGGACTCTGTATTAACTTAATTGATTAACACGCATTCATGTCCTGACTGGAAAAAACTGGCGTGTCCTTTCAGAGCACCAAAGTGTCACAGTTGTTAAGAAGAGCCATCTTTATTAGAGGAAGTAACTTTATTTAACATAATGTGCTGCTGCATTCTTACAGTGCAACTTCACAACAAGCCAAATTTCCATTTTTGGCTGGTGACTGCCCAGCACATGACTTTTTTTGTTGCAGTAATGAAATATGACAATAGGTTTTATTAATATGACCCTAACCATACCAGCCAAAAGGCTGCTGTCACCCTCTGGTTGTCACCATTTTTTGGTTCCTCATTAGTACGTGGAAGACGACACCATTGTGGCAATTGAAGCTATGGCAGTGTTCTCCACACGCTGTTTTAAGGTCCAGAGTACTGTTTTCATATCATTTCACGACTTCAGTGCTTCTCCACACCGCTGAAAAAAAGCCTTTTATAACAAGAACAGACATTTCACAACATTCAGTTGTTTAAAGTTTCACGGCATGTTTATTGCATTGCTTTTAGATTCCTGTTTGTGTTACAAAAGAATTAAAAAGTTTGTTTCATTAAAAAAATGAATTAAAACACGCAAACTTAGAAAACATTGAACCTGCTAAGGGCAACCACAAGAGGAAAGCATTGCAAGGACAATGTGCAACACAGGAAAAACCATTAACACAGCACGAACGGGGATCAAATTTACAAAAGCGTCTATATTTTAATGAGCTGGGTATTTTTAAATCAAGTGATTTAAATGAAACTGGACACATCTGACTGTTTGTCCTTTCTGAGGATTACATCACACCTATCACTCTTCAGCTAACACTGGAAGTAGTTTTAATAACTGTTGTACTTACCTTCAAGTTAATGTGTTTATAGTCATGACAGGTAACCAGAAATTAAAACGAACACTTTGCTGCCAAAATAGCTTCATAAGTTAGCAATTTTCTCCTTAACAGGACAACTTACACTAAAAGATCTTAAACCGGGATCCAGCAGTTGGTAATGTCCATCACACCCTGGTGGACTTTGTTGAAAGGCAAATCATTTTTTAGTTTTTATTATGATAACTTAGATATGGCAAAAGGCTTGGAAAAGGCTGACCACTCTGCTGATGAAGCTTTCAACAATAGAGGGCCCTGCATTAAAACTCATGTTTAACCTGAGGAGCTCTTTCATATTACCGTAATCAAACCATGTTACATGGCTGATTAACGATCTACTGTTTATCCAGGAGGGGGTCGAAAGACCCTTCTTGGTCCCTGCAGATATCTTTAGCCTTTGGATGTTGTATGAAAATGTTACTGTTGTTAATGGCTTATTTTACCTCACTTGTGGTTTTCTTATGTATATCATCAATGTCCAAAGCAGAGAATGTTTCAGCAGGATCAGTACTGTTATCCTATTGACTCAGTATAGAAATAAGTCATGGTCTGTCATCTTACTCATAAGCTAAAGATTCTATGTTACTGTGGAGTCAATGTGTTAACAGGATACCAAGAGGACGCAGTCACGTGACCTGAAGTTTAGCACATTTCTCGAAACCTCGGTAAACATGTCTAAACTGAAGAGCTCTCTCAGAATATCGAACAGAGGAGACAATTATGAACAGTTTTCATTTAAAATTTTAGTTATTATATAAAATGAAATGTGTCAGATATTATTTGGTGCAAATTACTGCATGTCACACAGCCAGTACCAAAATAGGCTGTAAAATTAGCTGTAAGAGCTGATCTTTTTATTTTTTTCATAGCCTAATGACAAATCAGACAGGAAACATCTTTTGGTGTAATCTCTAATTAGCCTGGCATGCAGGGGCACGTGGGACCACCAGAGCAGAGAGACACCAGACTACAGGGCTAAGAGAGCAGGGGGACATGGGCCCACCAGAGCAGAGAGACACCAGACTACAGGGCTAAGAGAGCAGGGGGACATGGGCCCACCAGAGCAGAGAGACACCAGACTACAGGGCTAAGAGAGCAGGGGGACATGGGCCCACCAGAGCAGGGAGACACCAGACTGCAGGGCTGAGAGAGCATTGTTTAATTCAATGGTTCAGATTTCATGATTCTCTGTTCACAAGAAATAAACTTTAAATATTTTTTAGAGTTTATTTTTATACATATTACCATAAACAATCATCATTCAGTGAAATATATGCACTAAATATAAAGAAAATATTTGTGTTTCAGTTGTTCTAAGAATATTCTCATTTGATTCCATCCAACCATCCATCCATCATATTAATTATCCAGTAGAGAGTCAAGATGAGTTCCCCCCACACAAAGGGAGGGGACACCAGTTCTACTTTTCAGCTTCCTTAACCTAGAGGCTCTTATTTTCTTTAGATTTACGGCCCTTGGTTTGGAACTTTTATTTTGACATTGTTTTATACCGATAAAGATGGCGTCTTCCATGCACTAAAACAGTCGTAGTTAGACTGGAAGGCCCTGCTGTCTAGTAGATTTTATGATTATTATTTTTAAATTAGTAAATGTTTGTTACTATTATACACCTAAAAGTTATGTTTCGTAATACTCTGCTAAGCTATATTACGCTAATTTGATTTAAACCCTGTGCAGCTTGTATCTCTAAAAACCCCTCTTTCGTCTCTGACTTTTGAAATTTCAAACAATTGTACTTAGACCACCGTGTATTGCCTGCTGGCCTGCCTGCCTGTGCTCTCCCTGCTGTCGTGCCAACACAGGTATAAGGCACAGCCAGACACGGGGTTTAGGATAAGCGCCTAATAGCTAAACGCGGTGTCTGCGAATTGTGGATTTTATTTTGACCACCACACACTCGCTCCGTGTCACGACAGGAATTTGTGACGACTAAATGAAATTAAAGCAAACCTAGACTCAGTTTGGTTCCTACAGAGTGTTTTTGTCAATCCACTAGGTGGCGGTAGCTCTCCTACTGATTGAAGATGTTTCCTCTCAGGGTGTAAATGGCAGAATTAACAAAGCCCAAGTGCTGAAACTGTTTTTCAAGACAACAGACCAGGACTGCCTTTAGATTATGTGAATCAAGTCATCACTGAAGAGTTGCATGTTAAACTTTTTGTAATAATCAAATTCAATTATTTAACTGCCACTTTATGTATTTAGCTTTGAAAATATGATTTAATCATGGGATTAAAATAGGACTGGCATTGCAGACTTCAGTGTATGTGTTTCCAGACGCAATGTGTGCTTTCAATTAAGAGGCAAACTGACAGAATGTTACTAGAAATAAATACGGCAAAATCAGTACCTGTTGTAATGTCAATGAGCTGCTTTCTTACGCACTACAATCGGATAACCAGATCGTACAAATAAGGAAATCATTATCAGAAAATCATACGGCTGCATGTCAGCATGAACCATCAATCTTGCAGTTATTAGGATCATGTTACTGTAGAATGGTGTGTATTTACAGCAAGTTTCCATTTAGCATGGTTTACAGGCCTGAAAAATGTTACTTCCAGGCTGTGAGGATAGGTCACTTTAAACGTCTGTCTCCCCTATGTGATTCCAGGCAATAAGTGACTGACCCACGCGTGACACAGAAGCAGTCATAAGCAAACATCAGAGTTACTGGCAGGTGGGAGACACCATTTTAGCTAAAACGTACGGCTTGTGCCGAGGTTTTGCGTGGTTTTAGTCGATAGCCATAACAGTGTCACAGGCATCATAAGTACGGTGGAAACCAATCATCAGGAAGAAGACACCGTCTCCGTAATTAAACCAAATGATTCATTCTTCTGAAAATGTTTATCTCACAGATTGGTAACAAACGTTGAGCTGCTGTCTCCTTGAAGATTCCCCTCATTAAAACGTCACGCACGGCCTCAACACTCGAAGTGGGCGGGACTGAACTCCACAGCCAGTTTGGCGGGGAGACAAATGGACAAATTAAACTCCGTGACCGATGGGCAGATTAGCCCAGGGCCGCCCAGGTGAAATCCAGGCGTAAATGAAGCACATCACTGCTGGCCCCCACCTGACCTTCACCTGACATTGAAGAGGCATCGTCGCATGAAGACGATGGCTGAGACTACAATCACAATGACATTTAGCAGACACAAATGCATGTCTATGGCTGTCATGCTATCTACTCTCTGAGAGGTAGGGGGAAAGGCAAGAGCTCAAACAGAAATTTTGAATGGGCATTTTGCTAATCTGCACAGTGAATAGTCTCTGTGTTCATCAAACCCTAGCCATCACATACAATTGGCTGGAGCGGAACACAGCCAAAATCTATGCAAGTTGAATATTTTTGCACCTGAATGATACGGCATTATTTCAAAACTATTATTGGTGGACTTCCGGTTCCGGTTCTTGGGATTTCTGATTGCCGCCATTTTGACGCTACTGCGTTTTTGTTACTGAGAGTTTGTCCTGCACCAAGTTTAACTTTAACTTCGATCATATACCATAAGTGCCGAATTCTCCTGTACTAACACAAGTAGCATACCATGGCGTCTGTCGTTTGTGTGGAGTGTAATATGTTTAGTTATTCTTCTCCTGTCGTTACTGGTAC
>JAACJT020001447.1:0-15060 GCA_009936485.2 Gymnarchus niloticus | reverse complement strand
CCCCCCCTTCCCCCCCCTTCCCCCCCCCCCCCCCCCTCCTCCCCGTGGCGCTTTCCTCTTTCCCCTCCCCCCGCTTTTGGCCGCCGGCCCTCCCGCCGGCCCCCCCCCCCCCCCCATGGTTTATTTGATTTATTGTGGAGCGGCAAAGGGGCTCAGGTTACGGCTTTTGAAGTCATGAGGGACTCCAGGACCCGTGGCATACGTAAGCCAGAGGAGGCACTAACCAGTGGAGAGAAGGAGGCCCTTGTTCCCATTCGACGGGCAAAAATCCCAGGGTCTCACATGTGAAAGTCGATCCATTCTGGAGGGATGTAAATATGGCCTTCTCCTTAGCGACTTTGCTGACGTTTGCTGACTCCGTTTGCTGTAAAAAAAAAAAAAAAAAAAGTCACAGCGACATTTGGACAAGGAAGGAGCCCAGCCTAAATGCATTTTTATTTTCTATGAATGCATAACATTACGAGGCACACAATAACTACGTTTGTACAATTTAATAAAAGCATTAACAATGAGATCACCTCTATTTCAGTCAGTTCCCCATGAAAGTTGAAGTGGTCAGCTGAGATGTTTGAAAGCACCATTGAGCTCAACCAATGATCCCCAGGACTCTGATGTGGTTTGAATGATGAAAGCCCGATTTCCGCTTCCTCCTTAGCATCTATCATCCAGGTCGTAAGAGCATCATCTCAAGATGAGCAATATGGGCACTAATTGAATCTATTCTTGAGAGAGAAACCACAGATAATGGAGGAGACTGATGTTCCAGCAATAAATCATGCTGAGAATAATGTTTGACTTACTGTATGTCACAATAAATGTATATTTTGTGTTGCTCTCACGAGACCAAATCTGTGTGCAGACAAAGTAGGATGTTAGGACTAACTCGAGATAAAGGATATGTTGCCACTTGATTTGTGTTCTTATTTGTTGGTCACAAACTCACCAGATAGCAAATGTTCCTGATACAGAGCGAGGATCAGGTCGTTGGCAACAAAGACAGAGAAAAAGGTTCTAAAATTGAAGTGCTCGGGCTCAAACAAGGGAAGGAGGCCATGCGCTGGGGCCTTGGCCACAGCAACCATGATTTATAGCAGTTTGGACACCGGGGTGGGATGAGGGGGCTTGTTGGAGTTCAAAGCCCCCCATTTAACACCCACACTCTAATAGGCCACCACGAAGAGGTCAGCAGCAATGCCGTTCACAGCTGGAGCTGACTCTGAAGTTTTTAATGGGGGAGGTGATCAATGAATAGCTGTTATTATGCAAAAAAAGCCTCGTTTACACCCTTCCTCCCACCCTCAATAAAAAATAACTTCCTCTTGAGGTGCATGCAGTGTGTTCGGGACTATTTTTAAAGGTCTTGTCTTAGCAGAAACAGTAGTGATGTTGGTACCTCTTCTCTCATCATGCTCACTCATTGTTTCATTCATTGTGGCAAATCTCTGCCCTCAGTATCCAAGGTAAAGCACCATCAGGTTGCTGTGCTATGATTGCATCTGACTTAGAGTAAGGTGTATGAATGAGCACCGGGGGGGTCTGTCTGGGGCTCTGACAGTTTCCGGCCCTCCACAGTAATGGCGCGTGTCTGTCTGCAAGCGTCTGCAGGGCTGCATACAGCAGGGAATAACTGTCCCCCGTACCGGCAAATTTTGGTCTCCTCCGCCCTGCTTCTCCTTCTGCTGGTTAAAATAACAGCCGTTCGACCTGCAGCCAACAGTCAAACCAGGCTTATAAAACACACCCTCAGACAAGCACCAATGGCTGCACTGACGCTGGTTGTCAGCAGAGCAACAGCATGACACGTTATGCCGGCGATGCCCTCCACATTCAGATGGGACGGTCTAACGCCTGCTCCAGGGCAGCTTCAGACAGGAAGTCACAATCCTGCCAGGTGCTTTGATTTAATACTTATTTACAAAGATAAACAAGTCCTTATGGCAGAATAATGCGGGGGGGAATAGCGCTTCTAATTAATAATCAAAACCACCCATTTGACAGAAGGTCTTTAATTATCGCCCACAAGCTCTCTCCCTCCTCTTCTGAAGCTACGTGTGGCACACAGGCAGCTCTGAGGTAAACGTGAGATGCAGACTGTATTTCCGCTACATCGGGACCGGTGGAGTTGTGCTGACGGCGTTCCTCGGAAGATGTCTCCATAATTCCACATGGCTGTGACCGCGTCTTCTGTGCACGGTTCCCCATTTGTTTACTGGGGTGTGCCTTTTTTTCCCTGAGGGGAATGAGACCATCATTTCAGCATATTAACTGTGCCATTCGCGGCGTGCGGGGCGCCTGAGTTGGGCCAGGAGGCCGCGGCTCTTGCTTGTGGTTGGTTTTGTGGTTGAAGAACCAGACTTAGTGCCGGACAAGGTTACCTTGTAGGCTTAAATCTCTTAAAAAGAACTGCTGTTGTACCATAAGAAGGAACGTGCAAAGCCATAAAGTAAACCGTAAAAGAGGATTACAGGCATGGGGGAAGTTATACACGATGCTAATGGAGTCTGGCAGCCTCAGCACATGCTGGCTGTAATGATTGGTGGAGGGCTGGGGGTGTTCATTATTTTGCCTGATTGTTTTTGGCCAATCAGGTGGCACTGATGTAAGCACTCACAGGCATCACTCACGTCCTGCCCTGACCAGACCCGGCTGTAAGTGGTTAATTCATGGTTTTATTACAGGCCCAGAATGTCAGCTCACGTCCAAGTAAGGACAGCCCCGGCTGACACGTCTTGGGGCTACCTTTAGGCCCCAGTGGACACACCTCTGGGCAGTGACTTCTCAGCATCTCCCCAAATGCTCCATGTCACCAATCACCCTCCATATGCCCCTGCCATAGAAAGTATTCCCCTTAACCACTGATTAGCCCAGCAGAAAACAAACTAAAAGTCACAAGGGAAAGAAGGTCTAAGTACATTAGAAAGGGAAGAAAAGAGAGGGAAATGTTTTTTTCTGAGAAAAAGCAGATCCATGCATATAGTTTTGTTTGAGCGCTGGTGTTTTGCTGTTAAAGTGGAGACAAATGTATGC
Source organism: Gymnarchus niloticus (assembly GCA_009936485.2). NCBI lineage: Eukaryota > Metazoa > Chordata > Actinopteri > Osteoglossiformes > Gymnarchidae > Gymnarchus > Gymnarchus niloticus. Next base: position 12,033 of record JAACJT020001447.1, on the reverse strand, counting down.
TCGTAATACCCAGTTAACCACATCTGTCAGGTATATTAAAATAAACAGCGCGTCAGTGGGCTCTATACCCAGCGTAGCCCAGAGTCATCACCCTAAGAAAGAAGACAGGTCACTGTATCAGCTACAAGGACACGAGGCTCCGATTTGTCTCAAGGGTTCAAAAACATTACTCTGTATAGAATCAGTCAGGGATACATCAATGGCAGCATGCTAAAGAAGGGACAGATTCCCGTCAGATGTAATGTAATAATCATCTAAATATGTTACTTCCTTTATAGAAGCAGAGCTAAGAGATAGAGAAAAGCCACATTTCCTACCATAAAATAACATACTTCACAGCCAAGTCAAACAACCAGAATAAGGTCGTCAAAGGATGTGCTCATGCATTTATTATTGCTATATTTTTAAATGCTCCAGACACAAAGAACCATATAAAACAGTTCATACAAACCATTAAACTGAACTTGAGTTTTCAGCGTCACACACACGACCCAATTCACTTTCCCATGTGGTGAGCGTTTGCATGCTTGTTTATGCATGCATTGTGAGTGCTGGCAACAGGCCCTTAACAAACGAAAGCACCTAACGAGAAGGCCAGCCATATTTGGAACAGAAATATTTCCCTAGTTTTCTAGCAGTCATATTTTCACCATTTCATTTATGGGCCCTCCATGTGACAGCCATAAGACTCACACTCAATTTATGATGCGAGATTTTTAGCCGAATCCGTAAGTCACACAGAACAGCAACCCACCCATGGACAACACAAGACCTTGAGCTGTCCCTGTGTTAGCTTTTTCTCCCTCACGATGACTTCAGCCGGCTGCGCTCGGCCCAGCTTTGTGGAATGATGCGCGCATCTTGAAGTCATAACCGGTATGGCAGACAGTGCTCAAGGGTGTGGATTTCAAAAAGCTACCTCACCCCCTGGGGTAAAGGCAAAACCTTTTATTGGTTCTCGTGGCTGGGGATGTGGGGGGGGGGGGGTGAGGTTGTATCTCTTTTTGGGAGGTTGTGCAGGTGGGTGGTAACGGAAGAACACAGATTTGATATGTGAATGGAAAAGCTTTCACACCGAGGCAATAGCTAGGTCTCAGTTTATGCTAAGTGAACCGTGTACCCAGATTGTGGTGGGTACCATATAGCAGGAGGTAAGGAGAGGTGGTGGAAGACTCAGAACAGCTACATGCTTCAGTGCTGGTACACCCCTGCCACATTTTCATCTGATGCTCCCCACAGTACACCTCCACACACTTCACCTGGCGTCATTGTTCCAGGGAGATGCTTTTGAAGCCCTCCAAGCTGCACTTGGGATTGTGAATAATTTATCACTTGACATATGAAGTGCAAGTACCTCGAAGCCTTCATATTGCCAGGCAGGTCGAAAACAGTATGGAGGAGGAAAATGGCTTCCAGATGAACACACGCTGGAGAAATCATGTGAAAAAAAGTGTCTATAATAATGACGTTTTTGTTGGGGAAGTTCTTGCCATCCAGGGTTTTGCTCTCTGGTGCCTCTATCTGAAAGAAGAATTCTTTTGTGACAAACATGGGTAAATTATCAAGACAGATCGATTGCCCCCATCTGATGCTAATACCAAATTCCTACAGACTTGAATCCTTTGAAAGACCATACTGCATGTGCTGGGCGGTTAAAAGGCAGAGTGAGACTGGACCTTAATCTTGAAGAGAATTGGTGTGTTCAGCTGGAGAATCTAGGCCTGTTTCATGAAGAAAGAGAACAGGAAGGTCATCAGAGAGCACACCAAGCCACCATCTGGAAACCACTAGAGGGGAAGATTAAATTATTCTCCCCAGTTCATGGGGGGTGGGGAACCTGAGGAGATCCTTTAAAAGGTGATGCAAGATAATGTCTAGGTTTTAGAAATGTGGGTCAGCTGTCTGCCACAGCAGTCGTTTCTAGCCAAGACCGTTATGTTTCTGCCTAAGCAAAGCACGCATGATCTTTTAGTCTCCAGTATTCATTGCATGGCTGAAGATCCATTACAGATCGATATTTCTTGGGTCTTTCAACTGCTTGTCCTGTGCGGGCTGTGGAAATTGAGGGCCGGATGCTTATTCTAGATAGGAAGGCAAACCGAAATTGCATCATGTGGTGTGACAGTGGCGAAAGGAACACACAGCTTGATGGCCCAGCTCCAACGTCATGTTGGCCCTTTGTCATGACGACACTCAAAAAAAAGCTGGCCCATCCTTCTGCAACATCTGTTCCGAAACAAACGTGTTCATTTTCGCTGCACGAACACTGCACGAGGCACCAGTCAGTAAATTTAGAACACGCTGCACTGGGATGACAAGATGTCTTCAGTTTCTCAGCATATGCTATTTTTAATGTTTTGCTTTTCTAATAACTGACACAAATATAATTCAGACTGACTGTGACCAACAGAAGTGTGACAACAGCAACTCAATGGCAGACTTTTGTTTTCTGCAGATTTCCTGTGAAAAGAGCTAATCACAATCACCTTGGTCTCAGAGAACTTTTGAACACGCTGTGTCACCGAATATACGGTGTGTTTTCCTCTGCAAAGAGCTGCTAACAGGACTAATTAAACAAAGTCGCCCATCCCTTTAAGGAACCTCCCAGGGAGCGGTTTTTAATATAAGCTATTCTACAGGTGTTGCCCAACCTGCGTATTTCAAAGGCTCTTGATGAACAACAATGATGGCAAGTTTGCTGAGAGGCAGAAGGAGTGGCTGTTTTGTTTCTGTCTCTGAAGGGGGTCCAGTGGCGTTGTTTTTCCAACACGCCACAGATGTCGGTCTCGCCAACTCCGCCGTTTGGACCTGTAAGCCCGGTGGAATTGAGGGGGGAGTTTGCGCACGACAAATCTGTCATTCTATGACGCTGGACAGAGCTTCAGGAAATGTGAGCAAAATGTGGATTACTATGACATTTCAGGATCCTATTCATCCTATTTTTTTAACCATTTGTGCTACAATAAGTCATGACAGAATCACTGCCCAGTGATTTTCCCTTTGTGAAACTCTACAGTCTTAACAAGGAAGGGGCGGGGCTAGGACGCAGCACTAAAACACAGATTTTACGTCATGGGCCATGCCTTTGGAGAAAAGTCCATCCCTGATACACTGTGTGGGCCGAGGCTCCTGTTTTGCATGGCAAAGGAATGCAGAGAATTCAGCATATTTCCCATCAGCCCCTGGTGCCTTGCAAAATACATGCCAAGCTGCAAAACTGCTCTGGATTTTGGGTTTACTTCGGTGGTTTTCAGTACTGAGCAGCAGTTTAGGAATATGGAGGAAACCATACACATAGGATGCATTTTTCCATTTGTGTTATATATGTACTGTATATATATTTACATATAACACAATTTAGAGACTTGTCTTAGAACAATAAGAGGACAATGCTTTGAAAGCATACAGACTTGCTTTATTACATTATTGTCTAGTGAACTCTGAGGGAAATGTTTCTTCTTTCTCCTGTTTTTTTTCCCCCAGTGGAAAGAATTCAAAGAATACATTTCCCTGAGTCCTCGAAGTACCGTGAGCCAGCGGGAAAGCGTCTAATCAGTCCCGGCTGGGTACCCCAGCGCCGGCGATCGCTTTCAAGTCACAGGACCCAGTAACTTCATGCAGGGAGCCCCGCGGTGGAGATGAGTGGTGACCCCATTTGAGCCTTCGCATCACACCGCCTGACAGGTGGCCTCAAAGCTGGTCAGGTCACATGTCACATGGAAGGTTATGCAAGGTTAACATGTATCACGGGAGTTATGAGTCTTCAGACCAGGAGGTGAGCAGTTGGAAGGGGATGACTTCAAAGCAATTTACAGTCTCTAACTATTCGTACAGCTGGATGCTTGACTGGAGTGGCCGAGGTCAAGTACTCTGCTCAAAGGTACAACAGCATGCCCTTTGGGTTACTAAGCTAAGCAGCCCTCTCCGTCTGGAGGGGCATAAAGAGATACACAGGTGGATGAGGTTGAGTTGGGGGGAGATGGGAAAACAATGGCTATGAAGACTTGTGGGAAAAACAGCATTTTCTTGTTAAGTGCTTCACCCCCTTATCTTTATTACACATATGGTTACCTTCCAGCTTCCACCAATGGTTGACTAAGTGAAAACTCATTTTGAATGGTCAAACTCCAGTGAAAGTCCTCTAGCAGATCTTAGCATCCAAGGAAATCAGTCTTCTTCCAGTAATTAAGTGTGGCCCTCGTTGATGCTTCTTGGCAGCACATGACACAGAGTCACTTCGCCCAAAATTCACACCTCTTGGCTTTGCCAGGAATAGGCATCCTGAGTCAGGTCACACCAGTGGGGCTGGTTTTTGGTCTTTGTCAAATGGGAAGCTACTGGTAAGAGAAACCCCTCGGGGAAGATAAATCACAGTCTTAGTGCGGGGAGATCATCAAAATGGAAGTAAGTACAAAGCAGTCCTTCCACAACAGAACAGATGTGCTAAATGCTAGGCTAACGCTGCATTAGCAATGCCGGGCCTCCTGTTAGCATCGTTGGTCTCTGGGATGATGGCTATCAAAATCTGAGTTCTTTATAGAAAATTGCATCAATGCAAATTAAAATGAAATTAAGCCAAAATTAAGGCAGCAAACCATTCAAGAACATTACTTCCTGTCAGCATGAACACAAACCCACTGGAGGTCCTTAATGTGTAGAGTGCCTCCAGGGCCTTTTGGAAAAGGCCACATTTAGATACAGAGCTATAGCGACAACCCACAGCCCAGACTACATATGACTGACAGCTGAATGCAGCACACATCTTGTCCTGTGTACCCCTATCTTTTGCCCAGTGCAGCCTGGGATAGACTCAAGGCCACCCGCGAGCCTGACCAGGAGGATCAGTTGGAAGAGGGATGGGTAAATGAACACAGCCCTCTATAGATTAGATGGAAACCAGACAGATGTACACAGAAAGCCAGTATCAGTCCTCAAGGATGAGGAGAAACTGCCCCATCGCGGAGAAAAAGATCAGTCTTTGCAGGATGTCATGAAGCAGAATTAAAATGGAGTAAAAGTCACAATTGTCAAAGTAACCAACAACAAGATACCCAGCACGACTGAAATGGATCTTAACTACAGTCATTTACTGTTTGGGCTCCTTCCTCAACCTTATTCCAGGATAACATCCAGTTTCAGAAAGTCGGGATGGATGGGGGTGGGCCTGTGCTAACCTTAGGACTCTGGAGATGCCATAGCTATAGATGTCATAACCCTTATTTCTTAGGAAATCTGGAGCAAACATGAAGCAACTCGAAAGCTGGTTGTGCCCTGAATTCCCATGGTAAGCTACAGCTCAGATCCTCTAAGGCATGCTGACAGCAACTCCTTCACTGGAGCACAGCTCTTATCTCCCAAACTCAGTCACAGGCCATAAACCATAAAAACTGTCATCACCATGCCAGCCTGCAAGCCAGTTGAAGCCACTTGAACCGCTGTCCCCTCAGGGCTGTTACATGACCCGTCAGTTCTTTCGCCAATCAATAGAGGACGACTTTCGACCACTTTGACCCCATCAGAAGAAGACAGTGGAATCAAACAAGAACAGACAGGAAATAAGGGCAGGTAAGCACTCTCATGCTCAGTAAGAGGTGTCACAAAGCAGGGGTGTCACATCCTGTTGTTTTCACTCTTATAGCAATATTTCTTTTTGTAATAAGTTCACGTGCAGTGCAGTTAAAATGACAAAACCAGGAAGGGAATGCTCACAGCGGAGACAGTGAAACTAAATTTCATTTCTCTGGACCCTCAGGGAATTTATCTGTATATCCATTCATTTTCTTTTCTGCCAATCCAGCCATAGTCATTCAAAACAGGAAACAGGTCTACTTGTGACATGACACATTCCAGGCGATGGGGATCACGTGGCAAGTCACATGATCTGCAGGTAAGTGTTGGAGCACCTCTGCCTTCTAATTGTGCTGTAAAATGTAAATGGGAACACCCCTTCCCCCATGTCCTGGCAGCCAGCGTCGATCCATGGACCTGGGAGAACAATGGTAGCAGACCCAGTTGTCCATCTGGGCCCACAGACACGTCCATGACGTGAGTCAGTCTTTGAGTCGAGTTTTAGCACAGCGCACTGCAGCTAAGTTATGTGAGGAAAGCTTGTCTTGTAACCTGAATCTCCATGATGAGTCTCCATCATCTGGTCCAACTACAGTCTGACCCACACTGTAGGCGTTTCTTAAACCATACTTTTTAATTTGCTTACCCGTAAATGTTCCAGGAGTTTATGTTCAGAATTTAACAGTGATTACCTACAGCTGTCGGACATATTCTTTTAAACTCAGTCACAACCCGAAAGCAGTGGGAACATTATTGTGACCTTAGAGGACATGAAATACCATTTTAAATTCAGTTATGCCATAACATAACATCTCCATGCAGGACATCTGAACTTAAGTGAACAGAATTTAATCCAGCAAGGCCCCAAAGATCATTTCTGGCAAAACCCTTAGTTAAAAGTAATCCTATCTGATACTGTGAAAACACAGACTTGGATGATATATTCTGCTTTTTAAAACAGACAAATAACAATAAAAAACCTCCACTGTATGAATGTTTCTTTTTCCAAAAGGATGAATTTATCAGGAATAATGATCTCCATAAGCCTGTAATTGACCGGAGTAGTGAACTGTGTCAAAACTATTGACCGTGCCATGTTTGTATTAACTTGGTTACATACAGTCACTGCCAAAGATAAGGCTAACACAAAGAACCTTGATCAGTTCGCTTTCACGACACACAAATTTACTGAAAGAAAGGCACTTTATCCACGAGCTGGAAATATGGACTTGCGGTTTTTTTGTATTTGATGGGCACAAAGTGCAATTGTTTGAACCTTGGGTGTCGGCCCAACGCACAGGAAGTGCATGCTGGGGTCACAGGGGGAAAGCTGGCCACATCTGCAGCCGTAAGAAAGTGCTTTGAGCCTGAGAGGAAGCAGACGTGGCGACCCGGGCCGCTCACAGAGAGGCCTGTTTGAAGGCCGTTTGATCCCCTTTAGACTGCAGCAGTGCGCCGAGATGGAAAGCAGGCAGGACAATCGGCTCCTGTCCTTCAGCCTCTTCATCCATTTTTGCCCAAGAGAGTTCTTATAAATTCTCGTTTTAAAAAAACTCTCTTGGGCCAGAACGAATGTAGAGGACAGGACCCGATGCTCTGATCTTTAAAATTACAGCAGACAATGATAATGAGAAAAACTTTTTCATTCAGATCCGTTTTCTTTTTAATATTTTTAAACTGACCGTAGGGGATATTTGGACTCTGAATGCTTTCTTAAAAGTTAACCTGACATTTAAAAAACAATGAGAACATTAATCGAGCAGCAAACTACTGTGTTGGATTCAAAACCTCAGCTGTCCATCTGTGTCAACGCTGCTACCTTGCCTCCACACAGCATGTAAAAACATGAACTTCCTATATGCAAATACATGGGACTCTCAGGTGTGGCCCAGCCTTGCTCAACCTTTTTCTTGGAGCAGCTTCCCTTGGAAGATGGATGTTTTGCAAGATGAAGATCCACTAAATTTCAGGATTTATTTGATAAGACAACTGTGAACTTATCACAGATGTCAAGCAGTGTTGGGTCGTTTGTGTCCACAAGCGATGAGAGCGGCGCCTTCATGCAACGGTGCATTTTTGTTTCCTGGAAAAATTCTCCTTACTGCACGCTGTGCCGCTGCCAGCTGTGACTCACCCCCCCCCAACACCCCCCCCAACCCAAGTGTGCCAGTGGTGCATCCATTGTTGATAGCAAGACAACCCCTTATTTAGACCTGAACCTCAGGGAGGCGTCTGTCTGAGATTTCTTGGAAAGTTAAAGTCTGAGGTTGGCAGGTGGGATCAGAGATCATGGGGGTGGGGGGCTGTGTTTGTTGAGGATATGCAGGGGGCACGCGGATCCACTGAGCCAGCAGGGCCAGACCAGGCCCTGTTGGCCTTTTATATTTTATCACTCAAGAGTGATAATATAAAAAACCGCCCCATTTTCCCTGCACCCTGAGTGTGTTATTAATCCTTACATTCCTCCCTTCTGCAGCGTGAAAACAGCATCAAAGCCAGTCAGAGCCCTCCAAATATTTTTCAGCCAATGAGAAGAACCTTCTCTAGGAGGACGTGCCCCCTGCTTTTGCCAGAACAATGCGCAGATTTGTAAAGAAGCAACAAGCAGCTGCGTCGGCCTGCCGCCTCACCCAAGGCTCTCAGACGCAGCTTCAGCTTCCAGGAACAGCCATCAGAAGTCATCCAGACATTTTCCAGATTAGTCACGGAAAAACCCGGAACACAATCCACGTGTCACTTCCTCCTTGAACTGTTCAGCAAGCCTCACTTTTCCTTCAAGGTCTACCAGTGTAATCAAAACAAAATAAAGAGAAGATCATAAACCCAAACACTGGACGAGAGGGCTATGCAGAAACTTATTAGGGGCAGATGCTGAAAGGCAAAAAGTGGCAACCCAGTACCTTGAGTTGTCAATGTGACAATTCTAGGGGTGTAAAGAAATGAACTACAAACACTCTTGTTATTTCAACTGAGTGTTTTTTAGAAAATGTACTTCATTAAGTAGTTTTAAAATGGAGTACTTTTACATGTTTGATGTGTAGTCAGAGTACTTTTACTCCACTCTTTTACCTTCTGCCTGTGTTTGCTACATCTAACTTACTGATTTTTTCCTGTTCTTCCCTTTTCACGAGTGGTAATCACTGTTTGTTCTCAGGTTATATGAAACTGCACTACAGGTGGAAGAGTACCACAACGCAGACCTGATTGCGTAGTTTGTGCCCCGACACTGAATCTTCCACACTCTACAGTTCTAGCTATGGAGGTCATCGGGAGATTAACGTGTCTGCAAACCTGTTACACGCATTTCTTGACCCTGAAGGTTAATCCCATGTTTACTTGATTTCTGTGTTGGTGCACGTTAGTTTTATGTACTCTGTTTCTCTTTCTTTAGTTTGTTTTTGTCTTTTCCCGGAGTTAATACAAATGGGCGTTAAGTTGATTAATGACTGCCTTTGACTTGTGCTCATTTTATGTATGAAAATACAGAAAATATTTTATTGGAAGGATTGTGAGGGAAGAAATAACATCTCATTCAAAAATACTCGCTACTCTGAGTACTTTTAAACAAACTACTCTTTTACTTGCAATTAGGCAGCTTTTGGGAGAGGTACTTTTACTTTACTTTGAGCACATTTTTTTTGGAAGTAACAGTACTTGTGCTTGAGTAGGATTTTTCAGTACTCTTTACACCCCTGAACAATTCAACAAGCAAATTTGTGGGGGTACTTTAGGTGATTCTGTAAGTTGCTTGGTTACCCCCAGCCCCCCTGCCCCCCGCAAGTTCTCTCACATCTGTCCTGCTCTGGTGAATGTGCACAGTGTGCTCTGATATCACTATTCATCGGTCGTGTCCCACACCTCTGGTTTGCCTGTTTCCAAGGCCCCGCAAACCGAGGACAGCGAGGCACAGTCAGTGACATTAGACCTTAATGCACGCGTGTTTGCCTGCTCCACTTCTTTCATCTGTATCCAGTTCAAAGCTGCAAGCAGCAGTTTTAGCTGAAAGTGACATTGTTTTTAAAGGCTCAGATGAGGACCAGGTAAGTTGCATCAGACTCCGGCCTGGTGCTGGGCCACCATTAGAACAAAGCAAAACGCGGCCTTTAAATAAAAATAAACAAGCAGAAAGCACATGGGCTCTGCAGTGACATCGTGGGCTACTGCCGTGTTTACCTTGTAGGGAGACTATCCATACAGGTAACACTGGAGGGGTACTACTGGTGGGATGGTTACCAGACAACAAGTTTAACTCGGCCATATCCTCATCTCCCAATAGGGCTAGGCTTCTGGGGGAGTCATCTGTATTTCTACGGTATTTCCTTCTAAATTTCCCCCCCATTAATCTAGAAAGGAACAACAGGCAATCCAGTATGTGGTTTCTGGACATGACACGTATTTCCCAAATACGCATTTCTCTTCTTTTATGGTTATTGTTTTCAGGAAGGATGGATTCGGTTCATGGTGTGTGGCTGAGGCTGATCCAGCTCAGACTTGATACTCGTTCCTGCCCAGGCTGTGTACACGATTGTGTGTCTTTAATGGCAAAAAAAGGCCACTGACCAGGCTGTTTAGTTTATATTGTGAAATTGTCCAGTTAAATTTTAATTACTCATAAATTTAAATTATTTTATAGTCATTACACCATAATCAACCTTTACATTAACCAAGAAATTCTCCATACTCATGTATAAGGTTCATTATATCCTCTTGAACTTGGTGATTCGTTCACTTGTTTAATAACATACACATTCAACAACAGCAGAAACAGGATAACCCTAAAATGATGGATACGCCCATATTTTGGAGGAGTGTATGTAAGTGACGAGTGGCACATGTCCGCCATCTAGTGCAATGTGGAGGAACTGCCACTGTATATAATAATTTTGCTGCATAATTTGTAGGGTTTTAACTGGTCTAAAACATTGCTACTCGTCCGTTCACAGGCTAACAATGACAATAATAATGATAAATACTACTCGGGTCTGTTTTTCATAGTGAAAACAAGTGTGTTTAGAGAGAAAAAAGGCAGGCAACTGTCACAAGAGGGAGCTGTGGATTCAATGGAACAATTTAGTGATGTCTCACGCAGGAGTAATCTCTAGTGCAGACAGTAAATAATCACTGCGTTCTGCCCAGAGAGGTCGATTTCCATCTTTATTATACGCTGAATTCAGTACTGGCATTGGGATGGGACCATTCAAGGAGCACGGAGCTAGAGAATCTCAACATTCTTTAACATAGTGTTTGCTATCCTGGCTAACCTGCAACAGTGGGGTGGGGGATGTCCTCTAACACATCCTCTTTGCGTGAAATTTGCATGTCCTTCCTGTGGTCAGATTGGCTTCCATTCTCAGACCAAAAACATGGTATAGGCGGATGAGTGCGAGCTACTCTTGACTGTTTCCTGTATCCTGTGACTGTTTAGGCTCCTAACCAGGGTGTACTATGCTTGCATCCATCGTTCTTCACACACCGAGGCCCAAACTTAATGAGTCGTTTTTTTTTTTTTTCTCGGAATGGGAGGGGGGGATTAAACTCTGCCGCTGGTGATGAGGGTGCATGTCATGAAATAGAATGAAAGCCTAGTACCTCCAGACAGATGGCGCTCCTGTGCTTGCTGTTGACAATGTTTGTGAAGCACATGAAGCCTGATGAGATGAAGGTCCAGATTCACAAGCTTGGCTTGGCTATAGGGTGCAGAGGGACAGGCGAGGAGGGGGCAACAGACAGAGCAACATGAGGTGAACATCAGGACTGGAGACAGAAGTGAGACTGAGTAAAAAACATAGCTATATCTCAGCAGACAGGTGGAAATGATTACGCAAACAACCCCCCTACCAATGTTCACGTTTTAGGGAGAAGCCTTTCAGACAGGTAAAAGTTAGTGTGTGTGGCTCAGTGCCAACCAGGAAACCTTCAATGCAGCCAATAACATGCACAAACTGATGTAAATCAGCCTGTTGGTCTGTCTGTTCAGAACAGCCACCTCAACATTCAAATGTCGCATCATATTTAAACACAAAGAACAATAAATACAATGCAAGAATCACACTGCACAGGTCTATATATAGTGTTTAGAGAGATAATCATTCCAGTAAAAAATCAGCCTTGTCATTTTAAGCAAAGAGTCCACCTGAAATGTGAGTATGACCGGCAGGTAAGGTGATGTTAGAAAGTCAAATGTCAATCCAAGCTGGCACTGTATGACCACTGCAGCTGTACACTGTTAAACTGGAGCTTTCTGTGCCATGCAAAAACCAACTTAAAAAAGAAAACAAGAAAAGGTTTTGGAGTGATGTTAATGTCACGTTGCCTTAACATATGGGGGATATTTCATATCTGCAACAGGCAGGTTTGAAAATAAAAACTAAAAACTGGAAAATATCATGACACATTTTATCTGGGACGCTCACCCCGCGCTGAACTCCCAGAGGTGGGCGGCGGATGCTTCTGGGGGGGGGGGAC
>JAACJT020001446.1:0-15060 GCA_009936485.2 Gymnarchus niloticus | reverse complement strand
TTTTCCATATTTTTCGTCTTTTCCCCCCCTTTTGGGCCCCCCCCCCCCCCCCCCCTAGGGACCCCGCCCCCCCCTTGGAAAGATCCCAACCTCACCCCCGCAAACCCCCCCCCCCCCCCATGACAATAATAATTTATATCTACATATAAACTCCAGGTTGATGGGAAGGACTCTGACGCCATGAGGTCCTGCCATTCCAAATGGATGGCTAAGGGTAAAGAAGAGCATGTCCTGTTTAGCAACATCACCTGAAAACTCCAACAGGAAAAAAGACTGTTAATGGATAAATGACCTCCTCTATTATTTCTGATATTTCATTAGTTAAATTGTTGCTTTAATATGAATGTCCATAAATCACATGGGGTCTGGGATATTCAGTTCAGATGGGATATTCATATTCAGTTGTTGGACTTCATAGAAAGTGTTAGTCAGGTAGCCCAGCCAAAAAGTAGTCTATGAAATGGCAAACATACAGCACACCCATCTGGCTCTTCATAAGACATGTTCACTATCTGTTCATAAAAATATATACAGTATTCAATTTCACATACATTTTACTTCACACAAGGTGTAAGAAGAAAAAAAGGCAGTTACACCTGGTCTGCACTCGGAGGCGCTCTAATTCTAGCTGTAAGCTCCCTAGTATGGCTGGCTTGATTATAAAGACCGTGGAAAAAATGAGGGATGCTTGGCCATGTGTTCAAGTCAAGAGGGACATGACTAAACACGCTCTGAGCAGGACTCAGCAAGTGACTAACACTGCACCAAAGAAAAGATCCATTATTTTTTCATTCTTATCATTTCAATTCAGGCAAGGTCAATACATTCCCAACTATGTAAGTATTAAAATGAATACAAGACAAAACCAGGTATGCAAGGCTATTTTATCTCAGGATGCAAAGTAGATTAAAGTACAATATAAGTTTTGGCTGGGCAGAACGGAATGGCAGTGCTATCCACAAACAAACAGGCATCAATTCCTTAAATGGCTGTCAAAAGACATTTTTGCACTGTAATAGCCCCCTGGTCTAACTTTTCCATGATAAAAATATACTGAATGTTTGTCTGGGAGAAAATATGGATAAAAATACCAGGAATGCAGGCAATGAAGTAATACACTTTCTGGGTAAGGGACACAGGATGTACGGAAATGGACAAAGACAGAAGATGCAGATCATATGCAGCTTGTCCCAGTCCGACACAGGATTTACAGTCATTTTGTTCCACTCTGTTCTTGGCTGGCTATGAAGCAGTTGCCAGGAGGCACAACATATGTGGTACAACTCTGGTACAAGTCCATTTGGTCAGAGAGCATGAATGTCCATGCCTTCTTGACTGAACTCAAACCCCCTGTGAGTGTGAACACAGCCAGGTCTTTCTCCCTCTCGTTCCTCACCTGACAAACAGGTGCACTGAACAGCTCAAAGGCATGCATTTAGCTAGCAGAAGCCCTAGAAAGAATGCAGCTTTACTGTGCTTGTATATATGTACGTGTGTGGAGGGTGGGGTGTAAATATATACAAACAGAAGAGCTTCCGCACACAAAAATAAAAAGACAGTTAAGTTCAAAACTAGGGATGGGTACCAATAACTGATTCTAAATGAAACAGAGTATCAATAAAGGGTTCAGCCTAATCGATTCTTTATCGGTGCTGAACAAATAATGGATCTAGGATTTTCGGTGAAAAAACACAGCATGAACTGCAGGATGTTTGATCTGAGAAAACAAGAAGTCGGGGTTTGTTGTCCAAAACGTAAGCTACACAACACTGGGAACACTTGCAAAAAGAAACCAAAGTGGGTTTTCTTTGTGTAACAGCACCAACCTAAAACTTAAAAATGTACATATTTCTGAATAACCATTTACGTCATTCTTTTATTTGCACTGCTTGAGCACAGACGGGGGCCGCACAGAGTGATGAGCTAAAACTGGACAACGGCAACTCAAGTTGCAATGAATGAAAGTTTTTGCTAGTAAACAGGGGACCATAAGTAATCTGGCAAAACACCCGTTGACTCAGCATCAAATAAGCATGCAAAAATGCACGATTTTTGACTGCTTTACTTGAAGCATGACCCAAATAGCAACAACATTTGTAGATGTAGCAGATATAGGCTACTACTATTGTTTAACAGCTTTATCGAATTACTAAAATTTAAATAAATTCACATTGTTTGCCAGAAAAAAATATGTTTAGGTTCTGTGTGCTTAAAAAATGTAGACAATTAGACTTCTATAAAGAAAATGTTATTATTTTGCTGTAGGTCCCTACACATTTGCCTCGTTGCAGTAATTTTGTTAAAATTTTAAGCAATGTTGTTTCTGTTCTGTTCTCAAATGGTATGCGTCTTGCAAAGTAATGAAATTAACTGATAAGAGAACCAATAAGCATGCAGTATTGATACAAGCGCTAACATCAATATAATCCTAACAGTACCCATCCCCATTTCAGTCAGAAAAGATTCTGCCTCAGCAGGAATTAAGAACTTACTACAACCATGTTTTTCAACACAGTCAAAAACCAACCACACCCATTGCTGTGACTGTACTTATCATCACATCACCATCATTCTTGAGGTTACTTGGACTGATCGACAATGACAATGGCTGGTATTGGTGCTGTTCCAACAACTGCAGCCTAACTTATTCATTGCTTTTACCAGGGGTGTCCTTGGAAATGATACACCGAGAGTTACATTTGCATGGACACTGCAACACAGGCATGTTTGGGGAAAATGAACAGTCTGTTTAAGGACCAAATGGAGGCTAGTGCTTTCAAATCACCGCCAAATTTATTACATAAGGCCAGCTATTACATTATGTGCTCAGACTGGGCAAATAAATACTCAACCCTAAAACATCTATGCAATTTAATGGGAAAGGCCCTCAAAAAAAAAACAAAAAAAAAAACTTACAGGGCTCAGACGGATGGATGGATATGGTCCATTACCTCAAATTATGGATGTACATTTTAAGAAGATACTTTACCAAAATGCGGGGGTAAAATGGATTTATGAAGAAAACCTTATGTAAAACTAAAGACAGGAAAACAGCATAAGGCAGACACTCTTAAGGTCTGGCAGTATAAATAAAACATGTATATTAGCGTATTAATAATTAAGCATGATCTTGGGGATGAGAGGCACTGTAGCAACGTATTGCTAGTTAGGAATGAGGTTCCCTTTTTTGGTATGGAAGATGTTCTTTCCATGGTTATGCTACAAAGATTATAGCCAATTTGTTATGTAGAGGTCTATCTAATTAAGCGGCCATAATTTTGCGCTTTCGAAAAACAAAACCCTCACTAGCGACTCCTTTTGTCAGTCTATTCTTTCTATTGAATACATCCAGACACAGGGCGGCGTCTTGTTAGCAAAGGTGTTACAAAGAAAACACTATTACAATGTCTTCAAAGTAACATTTTGCATTTTGTTAACCATCTTAGAGCATAATAACAATGAAAAAGCACTGCTGAGGAAAAGTGAGCCGTACTGCAGAAGGAAGGGCGGTGTTCCAGGATATGAATAGTCGGTATTAAGAAATGAAGAAAGTTAGCCAACTAAAAGAAATAGCGGAGGCGAGCTGTTATTATTTACATTTCAGTTGCAGTGGCTATTCTTGTATTTTACGTAAGCAATAAACAGTGACAACACTAAACAGTCTTGCAAGAATGGATGTTTCCGATAAGCAAATGGGCTTAATTTCACCTCAAGGATTGTCTTTTTTAAAAAGTCGATGTCCATCTACAGTCTAACGACTCAAATTGTGCACATCTCAGTGAACACTGCTTGGAGATTGAACTGCCTCTCTTTTAAAATTTCAGCTGACAAACGCTTGAGCGCATACCTTAAAAAGTATACATTTTTATAAAGTGATATGCGGTCAAATATTGCTTACGCAGCTGCAGATTCAATTAGCCAGGCGTTTATTTACTGCCATGGCAACGACTAGCAAGCACAATAAGGTCTATTTGGACGAAGGAGCCGATGATTATTTACTACGGATTATAGAATGGGAGGGACAGTAAAACTAACATTAGTAATTATGGAAAATTACCGAATACGACTGGCCAGAAACGTATCAACAAGTCCTAATAATGACATTAAATAAACTCAAGTCAAACTCACCGCATCAAACCGCCCTATCGCGCGCGACTCTTCGAAATGTTAAAATTAATAAGGAGTTGCCTACGATTAATGTCTAAGAGCAATCGATTTAATCTAGCTTGTTTGTTTATAAATGCAAAATCCCGCAGCCGCCGATTAAACGGTATTAGGATCGGATTCGTGTAAAGAACAGGCGAGCACGGAGGTACGGCATCAAATACACGGCTGTGTCCTTCCGTTAACTGAAACTGAAGACAAATTCAGTTAAGTTACAGAATAACACGAGTGCTCGGACCCGAACCTCTGATCGTAAAGTAGCGTTTTCCCCATAAGACGAACTACCAACCATACGGCCAAACAGCTGGTGTCAGAAACCGAGGAGCACTGTTAGATTAAGGAGGAAAAAGAAGCATTGCTTACGTGATTAAACTCGGGTATAGGAATAAAAAGGTCCAACAGAGCAGCACGGCCGGCGTTACTCCTTCGTAGGACTTTGTGAAAGAGTCCGTATGATGGAGAAAAGGCAGCGCTAGGCTGTGGTGATCTCACCGGGACGGAGGGAGGGAGGTCACCCGCTCAGTTTCGGGTTACACTTCTACCCGGTCAGCGCCGAGAAGATTAGCAGATAAAGAAGGGATTACTGAAATATGTATCTTCTCTTCTACTGCTACCTTACCATTTGTAACAATTACACGCACACAAAAAAAACACCCCGCTTGGCTGCGTTTAGTTATCGTTTTGCCAATGTACTCTATAAGGGTCATATGACAGATTTCGGTGAAAATTTGCATACAAAGCCCAATACTGATATACAACACTGTTTGTGTTGTCAAAACAAAGCCGGATAAGTGGCTTTGGGTAAATTAAGATAGCAAATATACGTACGAGCGATCCTAATTTCGTTAAACTTTGTCGGACGTATATGGTGACATACACGAATCCTCATCCGTCCAAACCACGTATCTTAAATGAATTCATATAATTTACATAGTAGCAGTAAAAATTAGATTTGTTCCTAGCACCTTTTCCTCTGAAAATATTAATTCTTATTTAAAGTGAATTCCGCGCCTGTCAGCTATGTTGATTAAGTGCCTTGGGGATACTGAATTTATAACTTCCTTGTCAAAGGCATATTAAGACCTCAAACGCTAACGTTCCTCGGGGACAAACAAAAGGCCAAAGTATAATTCTATTCATTTAAATTTCTTGTAGTCAACCTGACAGTTTGTGTAGAGTTTAAATAAGGTGGGATCGCTCTGTAAAAAATTAGCCTAAAGACTCAGTGTTGTTGCTCCATAATATATCTGCTATGTGCTTCAAAAAGAGGTACTTTGATCTTTCTGCATATATTTCTGTTTTTCATACTTGTATCAAGTTGAACATACATGTACAGTATGTTTGGACACGTGTTGTTTAGGCCTGCTTAGCTATGTGTTGTTTGTGAGCATTGTTCCTATACTGAGGAAGGTGGGAGAGCAAACTGTCAAAGAAACTACAATGAGAATGTCTAGATGTCAAGATATTTGCATATTGGCATGTACATAGGTCACTAAGTCTATTCCTAGACAATCTCATCCTTATCAATCTCAGCCTTAAGGAGTTCCCTCTGGGGCTGAATAAACTGCTTCTATCTGTCTAACTGTCTTTTGAAAGCACTCTGACAATCATGTGAATGAAGCGTCATGTGACAGGTGTGAAAATCTGTCATGTAGCTATTGGACAGATTTAATGAAGTTAATATACTAACACACATTTATTTCAGCTGGAGACCTGAAAAGCTTGCAAGCAGGGATCCCTGCTATTAAATTCTTTTCTGTAAACATTTGCTGTCAGCAAATTTAACTTCCAGTCATATTATCCAGCTGCCTTAGCGTTAACCCA
Organism: Gymnarchus niloticus; assembly: GCA_009936485.2. Classification (NCBI taxonomy): domain Eukaryota; kingdom Metazoa; phylum Chordata; class Actinopteri; order Osteoglossiformes; family Gymnarchidae; genus Gymnarchus; species Gymnarchus niloticus. Next base: position 9,072 of record JAACJT020001446.1, on the reverse strand, counting down.
AGCAAATTCTAGGATGATAGCTAAATCTGTCTATGACTGTCTAAACTATCCCAGGCAACAGTATAACTTTCACTGCTCCCACTGTTCTTTTCCTGGCCTTTGTAATAGCATATTCAGTTCAGGATGTTTATTTAGTATTTAAAATGTATACAGAGGCCTCTGTTCTGTGCCTCAGCTGAATGTTTCTTGAGTCATTCATTCCACGACTGTCACACAAGTTGAACGGAATGTACCCTGCAACAGTCTAAGTATCAAACAACAGGCATTACCTTATCTGGTGTCTTGTTCACAGGACGAAGTCATATGCTTGGATATAGTTCCTGAGTACAGCAGGCCTACAGTTCTGCTGACCAGAGTCAGTCAGGTGACGACTGCAGCGAGTTTCAATGAGCCTTTTCTGTTTATTCCCCTTCGGGCTCTCACATGGTCATACTGTGAGGAATTTAATTAAGTCTTTTGATTAGGTGGCATTTCTGTAAGAAGGGAAAAACACTTAAAGCCAGTTGCACCATCTTTGGCAGAGTAATTAAATTATTAGTCTGTCATAATAAAGGAATATATTGTAAATTTTTCAGTGGGTTTTAAGTTTTGCTTTCCTAATGTTTTTTTTCTGCAACGTAAACAACCTATTTCACATACACGTGAAGAGATTTAAAAAAAAAAAAAAACTCAAAAGGCCTTCCATTTTTCAGTATGTACCCAGTATACACAAAAACCTAAACTCAAAATTTGTACATAATTATCTAACTTAACACCCAAGGTAACTGCCAATAAAAAGATAGCACAAGAATCCTAGATCATATGTCCTATGAAAAAACAAATAAAGCAAATTTATAGTCTTTAATTATTAATCCAATCTCAAAGAACACATGCAATGATTGAATCAAATACTGTTAAGTCAGCTTGTGAAACATATTTGGTGCATAAATGATGTCTTCTATTCTGGCACACAGAAATGAAGACATAATTCATTATTTTGAGAGTATAATAAAACTGGGCAAAGGCCAAGACAGCTTTGTAGGGTATGAGTACAGAGAATTCAGCATTGTCATGTAAATGCGTATTTCCCTCAGTACGAGGTCCAATCTCAGTTTAGTGCCAGCTACGTTAACACCAGCGACTTTACAGCATTATGGTGACTACAAGGGACACACCTAAACATTTTTTTTTTTTTAAATATTAGACAAATTCATAAATAATTTTAGTGTAACTGGTCCTAAATTTAAGCTACCACATATGTATGGCATCCCCACTGTATCTGTGTTAGGATAAAAAAAAACAACTGAAATGTAACATTCATCAAAGATGTCTTTTCCACTTGAGAGAAATATTGAAGTGCTGTTTGGTATATCTATGCGAATGCATGTAACAGACATTCAGATAATGCTTTCACTGAACACAGCCAGTCCCCAGTTTGATCTGCATTAAGTCAAGCCCGAGAATGAAAGAATAGGTTGTACTGACAACTTGTCAATGTGGGCAGAAAGAGAAAGAGATTGAAGACACGAGAAGCACAGACGATGTGCAGGGTTAGATGGAAGATGACAATCATTCTGCTGAGGTGTGTAAGCTGTGGATGAGATTCCATGAGAAAGTGAGTTTGTATAGCAGGGCTCTTTTTAAGGGCTTTGTTAGACCACAATTCATACACCAAACTGTTTCATTAGCATGTCTAATAGTTGGTATAATATGCCTGGGACTTTTTACAGTTGCGTTTTGCTTTAAAATTTGTTTAGTTAATGGATGAAAAAACAAGATGCAAACATAAAGTATTAAATTAGCCATCTTCACTTTGGGTTGCTTTATAAATGGACATGGTTTAGTATTCTAAAGAAATATACTACTTTTCTAACCAGTTTTAATAAATCTATTGAAAACTGCTTTTCTGCAAGTACTAATACTGGCAAACTAACTGATTGTGTTACATTTGTGCAAAAAACAAAATCTGCAGTGCTTTCAAGTAACCCGATTAACGATCATTTGTTTCCCTGGTAATAGCTCAGCTCCCTTTGGAGAGGTGAATAAACCTGCTTTTTAGTTGTAAACATTTTCTTGAACATTTTTGGAAGTTATCACTCCCGTGGGGAAGGAAAAAGCCATCTCTGTTTCTCCGTGTTGTCTATCGCTTGAAATTCCTGTTGCCATGGCGTGAGCCACTGTGGGGTCCTTGAATGATCAGTATTCCATTTTAAAGGCCTGGGGGTATGAGTTCTGTGTGGAGTGTTGTCAAGTGCTTCTGTAGGCAAACAGAAATCTAGCAAGACGATCATGAAGCAACCACGACAGTGAAACGGTATTGAAAAGGACAATGCTTAGACAAATTCTGCCATTCCCTGGCCTTGTAGTGTAAAGAAGGTTGTCCTGTTTGAAAAGAGCCCTTTAAATGTCTCTGGATGTTAGATGATTAAAAATTAAATTAAATAGTTAGGAAGTGTCTTTGGTCAGCACATAAAAGTCGGATTCGGTCACAATTCAATTAATTAACGTCTGTAGTTATTTATGTCTTGTTCGAGGCTACACTACAGATTTACTCAGCATGAAATCACTGCCATTCAGTCACAAGTTGAACTTCTCAAGCATGTAATTATTGCCTCCACATTTAATTGGATCAGTGTTTTATTTATTTTTTTTGATTGCACAGTAATTCTCACTGGCCTGTGAGAAGTTTATTTCCCTGCTTTGTACGTGTGTATTTTCCATAATTTCGCACCACATAAGAAGGACACCTCTTCAAGATAATAACAACAGGAAGTGTCCCTAGAAACCATGAAGGGTCAGGGTTTCAGATCGTGAGGAAGCGGCACAGCTGCTTAGATGAAAAATATATAACTATTCCAAGAAGAGTACACCCTGTTACCATCCATCTTCTAACAGCATATCCTGCTCACGGTCACAGTGGAGCCTGGAGCCTATGTCAGGCAGCATGGGCATAAAGCTGGGGTCATCCTGGACGGGATGTCAGTCCATATCAGACACACATACTACCATACCATATGTACAATGTAGAGACACAAATCAACCTAACTGCATTTAGGCATTTGGAGGGAATCGGAGTACCCATGGCAAACATCACAGACACACGGTGGAGATATTTACAGCATCATTATGTGTCCTGCAATGTTTTTGGCACTGTCTAGAGCACTTCCAACATTCCGTGGCATGTCTCATCAACCAGACTTCAGATGTCTTACCTGCTTTTTCTCTCCATCAGGTTTTACTGACACCTTTCACCAGCAACCTTCTTGCCACCATTATTAGTCAGCAATCTAATCGAAAAAATATTAAAGCCACTTACAGCTTTTAGCAATTTTCTCCTTGCAATTAGCAAGAAAAAACATGGAACACACCAAGTATTATTGTTCCCGTTACATAACGAGAAAAGCAAGAAAAAATATTTTAAGCCCCGTTTGATACAGGGCTTAAAGGAGAGCTTTAGTGTGCCTCAGAAACAGTGAGTGACATTGCAGCTTTTCCCTGGCAAGTCTTTGTCTACCTTTTAACCACCTATTCAAATATTTCTTTGAATTTACCATGGCAACTTTGTCATGGCAACCACTCATTTCTGGTTGCCACTGAAGCTGTATAATAAAAAGCTAATCACTCCTTGTACTTCTTGTCAGTGAAACACTTGATCCTTAAAAAAACCAATTATTTCTAGCAGAAGCAAGCATGATGTATTGCGACTAATCATGCGACGTACCCTGTGGAGTTGGACTCTAGTTTTGCAGACTAATCCCCTTGCTTATTAAGTTGTGTAGGGTACAAAGATATGGATTGAATCTCAGGTAAGTGGAGTTACTTGCCCGCATCTACAAACATTTTATTTTTTTTTTTGCATAAAGCTGAAGGAAGCTCATGTGATTTAAATGGAATTTTCATCAGAATCAAATATTACTGCCCATGTATTTCCTATAATTTCCAGCATTTACCCATCCCTTAATAATAGTCATGGCCTCATAGTCTGAAAGGTCACGTAATGTCTATGCATTACAATGACAGCTTCATTGGGAGCTGCTAAGATTGACTTAAGATGATTGGCAAAACCAATTAAGATAATTATTTGTTTGCCATTTGTACATTGAAATTCTATGGTTTTGCATGCTCCATCTTGTTTCCCCCTTTGAGAAACACAGTTTTGGTGTTAGAGTGTAGGTTCACCCAGTGGCCTGTAGCAGCTGGGGCCTTGCTGAAAGACCCAGCAGTCATATGATTACTTTGTTGGTCATGCGATTCACCCCATGAGCTTCCAGACATGGGCACAGACCATTAACTCCATAAGCTGCCTGCCGCCTTTTCTGTGGGCAAGATACTGGAAGGACACATTGATCAGACAGTGGTAAAAACCGACCCTTGCCACACATTTCCCTCACGACAAAGCTATGCTGTGTAGAGTCAAGGTAGGCATGTATCTGGGGACGTGGTTTCCCACTTACTCTTCCATTTTCTAGCAGTTGCTAGGACAGATAACAAGTTGATCTGGACTTGGAATTACTTCAATTTGCTGTCATGGAAACTCTTGCTTAAGTGGTGGTATGGGAGTGAGATCGATGCTATAATGTTAAAACATTGAACAGTTACCTAGTATTGGCATACGCTGCACTACCAATATTTTTTTTTTCTTTTATGGCAATTCAAATTGTGACCAAACTGATACCCCTGATATGCAATTATTGCTTTAGTTGAAGTCCATCCATCCATCCATCAACCTGTATAGTAATTGGTTCCAGAGACTCTTAATATGAAAACAAACTTCCTAATAAGGATAAGCAGTTAGACAGATAGATGTTGAAATAGCTGGATTTATTTCCTCACAAACCCATTGAGACTGTGGTGTCCTTTGGGTTTATAATGCAGTAAAGGATGTAGAGCAGAACACAGGTATCATTAAATCCCAGAGAGACTGTGGGTTCAAAATCCCAGCTAAAAGTACACTGCATTAATGTCCACCAGCTGGGAGGAACACTAATAAAATTATTTTAAAGGACATCAGACAAAGAAATACTGAGTTCACTACACCACATGACTTAAATGTAGTAACTGTTAAACAAGATGTTTAGCTATGATTAAAAGAGAAAAATCAAAAGGAATGTGAAATCTCCACAAGCATAGAAAATGCAGAGCTATAGACGACCATATCAACAAAAAAGCAAAAATAAAGCCATGCAGCATTAGACAGGAATAACAGCTCAGCATAAGTGGTGTATCTGCTTACAGGTCCTGGTGGAAGTTTGACAGGAAGTTGTAGGCTGGTGGGGAAGCTGATGAGATGACAGCAAGAGAAAGAATGACATGAGTCTTATGACTCTAGAGTACAGAGCAGAGTCGGAGGGTCTGTTTCTGGGAATCCCCAGGACAGATATATTACCGGGCATACACAGAAATGGTTGTTCCAAGGGGAGCGTTCCTGACGGTCTGAAGAACTACAGGAGCTGCTTTTCTGTGCTTTAGAGGGGTGACTTACTGCACATTGCAGAACTCATGACTTCATCTTATTTGCTTTTTACAGGCTACATAAATACATTTTATATCTGGGCCCTTATTAGATACCATACACGTCATATCTGTTATATTTCCCATAAATTACTCCTCAAGAATAGGTCCTTAACAAAAGTTCTCCCAAGCCTAATATGGTGAGATGCAGTTGAAAGAAACAAATTATTTTCTGTGAGCTTATTAGGAATTATACAATATGGAGCATTGCTCTAAAAGAATATAACTCTGCCCTACATGACTGCCGTATCCCTCATTGCTGAAGGAGCAGATGTAATTGAATAGTGACACGTCCCTTGTGTGCATTCGCACATCCCCTTTCCCTGGCCGGGAAATTCACCAGAATGTGCTGCTGTACCATGGAATCTGTCCCACAGCAGAATTACATGGCAGCAGTTGGTCTTCTGTTACTTCTGTGTGAAATCAACTGGACAGCCACTGCATTTGCGTCGCGAAAGCACATTCACCACCCTGAGCACTGCATCAGCAATAAAACAAACGGTATGTCTAATACTGAGAAGGTCATCTCCGCAGAAATTACAGCAGTGGCGACATGATATTCACAGGGATCTTTCTGTTTTTAAAAAGATTCTTTTGTTTCTTAACAGAAATTTTCATTCAAAGCAACTTCCATTTTCAGCTGGATATGCACCTTGATATTTTACTGGAACAAGCTGGCTTAAGGGTACCTTAATTATGGTATACAGTAACAGTTGTTAACCACGCACTACCTGCTTTCTGTTTCACCACTGGTATTGAGTTACTCTGTTTCATTCATTACATCTTCTTGAAAGAAAACTCCCCTCAGGAGGTGAACACCCCAGTGTTTTCTGGCAGGGAAGCTCCCCCAATGCTGGGGAAGAGGCTCTTTGAACATGCATGGGGTTGCTTTGCTGCCATTATCCTCACGGGCATTTTGGGTGGCACCTATAGGGATCGGGGTTCCATAGTGCCTCTTAATATTTGGGTGTTATGTTTGTACTGGACCTGGGGGCACGATGTGGATTAGCTCTGTGACAATATGGCGGTGGTTTGGCACCAGCAGAACATTTTAAAGTATTACTTGTTTTAACTGTATCTGTCTTGGCTGGCCATCAGCTGGGTTTTTCCTAAAGATAAGCATTTGATATTAGCATGGAACACAGAAGAAGCTGAGATAAATAACCTGTTTGGGTGTAGCAACTTACTGTTCCGAGCAGAAGAGCTTGTTCACTGCAATAGGCAACTTAACTAGTAGTACATGAACAAGGTTCCATACATATTTTTCTGGTCATGTCATACTGTATATTTTAGAGTGCTTTTATTTCATATTTTCCCTTACTTTTTTCTGTGTTTACTGGTAGACAGGGCCAACGGCAGTACGGAGTGCATGCTAGTCCTTCCAGGTGCCTTTAAGGAAGGCTTTGCCATTCAAAGCAAGTGACAAAATTTAATTACCTTAAACTTTTAAATAAGAATATTTCATTGACTTTTAGAAGCTCTGAAGGAACATGTATAGGATTGAGAAATTACTGTTAAATAAAAGTTACATTAAAGCAAATCTAAAAAAGAGAACAATCATACACATAAAATTATCCTCATGTTCAATCCAATCACTATAAACAAAAGAAAAAGCTATTATGACAAATAACGTTTTAGTGATTGTAGTGCAACACAGTGGCATCAACAGGCACGTCTGTAGTGATAGAAGCTAAAAGGAAATTACTGGTCCACTCATCCCGAGAGCTGTTTTTCTCCATAGTTTAATGATATCTCTTCTCTTAGACATCCCAGCTGCTTGATTACTTGTTTTACTAAATGCCCTATCAGTAAAGAGAGGAATTCAGTACAAGCCTGGACATGTCTCAGACCTCAGCTTCAGCAAGACACACAGTACCTCTCCTACGCTCACTGAGGGGATACTGCCAGATTTCCTTGTCAACTTTGTGGCAAGTTGAGGATTTTTATACGTTCAATGTTTGTGTTTTGTTATGTCTGCCAGTTGAGTGATTGAACCGTGTGACTGGTGTGGCGGGTGGGAAATCTTGGACGGGTAGGGTGGCAGAGATGTTGGCTTTGAGCTATACTTTCACTCGTATACTTGTGCCTCATGTTTCTGAATTATGGTCGGATCTTTCTTTCTAGGCCAAGTGCGGCTGATTTTCTGTTATCAGCATGAGCCAGAGGTGTGCCCATGACTCATTTCACTGGGGGGACCATGGGGAGATGAGTGTGACACTCATAGACTGACATCATTCTGGACAGCTATCGAGGATCTTAGCCTGTTTCAAAGTCATTTGCTGGCAGGATTGGAATGTCAATCAGCAAATCTCTAGTGCACGTTGAATTTTGCACAGTTCAAAACCTTGCATGTACCTGAGCAGCAAGACTGACATTCTATCATGTCAGGAGTTCCATACCATCAATCAGTTTACACCTTCATTGAGATGGGTCAGAAAAGACTGCTATGTAATTTCTGCTAATAAGTTAACTTATACAGAGACCATTAACATTCCTTTTCAAATCACTGCATTTTGAGTTTGCATATTCTGCCCAAGTTGTGCAGGATCCCTCCTGCAGATTAGTTAGCATCTGTAAATTGCCCATAGTGCATGCATATGTGTATGCCCTGTGATGGACTGGCATCCCATCTAGAGTATACCGGAGCCTTTTGTCCTGGGCTGCCCGGGAAAGGCTCCCTTGCAACTCTGACTAGACTATCTGGTTAGACGACAGATGCACATTACATTTATACCGCCATCTAGTGGAAAATGCAAAATGAGCACATTTTACATAGTGCGACGTGTTTTAATTTATTACTTGTGCCAAGGTCCAACTGTATAAACAATCAAAGTTCCAGTTGTATTAAATCACCTGCCTAATATCTGTAGCCTAGACACAGATGGAATGACACAGTGACACACCTGTTCAGGCCAAAAGCCCCAGTGTCTGGGTCACTGGTCAGCAAGTGTGGCCACCCAAACATCCGGCTGTGGATAACTGGATTAGATGATGCTAAAAGGAGCAGTGAATATGCTCATGCAGAAGATCGTGACTCATACAACAAGGAGAAAAACACAGCAATAGGAATGGAATGGAGTCATGCACAGGCTAATATGAACCAGAAATAGCCAGCAGATATCTGCACATAATTTCTGTTAAATACTTTTTACATGTGACTTGTTGCACTAGCAGATAATAACTTAAAGTTCTGGCTAATGAAACCATTTAAAACATGTATATTTTAACAGAGTGTGGACATACTGTACAGGTGTGTGTTTACAATGCATGGTACGGATTGAAAATCTCAGATACGGTATATGTTAATGTTTAGAATATGCAGGCAGGGATAATATTGGTCATCCCCTTCCAGAGTTATTATAGTTTTGAAATTTTCATTAGTTTTTATTTTTATTTAGTTTTTCAGTTTGTTTTTTTATTTCAGCTTCGTTGCACAAGCAGTTTTAGTTTTATTTTGAGTAAATTGCTAGTTTTAGTTTAGTTTTTATTTAGTGTTAGTCTTTTATTTTTTTCAGGTATTATGAGGAAAGCATTGATTTACAGATCTTGAAAAAGCTAGGATGAAAGAATGCAACTAGAAGG
>JAACJT020001445.1:0-15066 GCA_009936485.2 Gymnarchus niloticus | reverse complement strand
CCGTACATCATTAGTGCCGACGTGAATAACAATATGCGAGAATCTACGTTTACTACTAGCCAGCACTTTTAAATTTGCAGTGACGTTGGTCGCCCTGGCCCCCGGAATACAATTGACTACAGTCGTAGGCGTTGCTATATTCACATTTCGTAGAATAGAATCGCCAATTACCAGAGATTATGATCCGTCACCTGAGAAATAACACCTCTTGACCAAGTTTCATCTCGTCACAGGCTAGGGAGTGATCTGTACCTTCGTATCTTCTTACACAGGAGATGTTTTCAAATTCCAGCTGATTATGTTTATCGTCCCAGCAGACGACCTTTGGGGCACGATGCAGGATCTTGATCCACTTCATCTACATTGCAATTGAATTTCTCGGCCTGGAATGTTTTGTGTAACATTCACAACCACTTGGGTTTTCTTCCAACTATCGCAAAACCGCCGCATTCATTCACAGGAAGTGCAGTTCCCAATACACGTTTTATTGTGTCAGTTTTGTGGTCATTGCTATGGGTCGATGATAGGATAAAGTTATACTGACTTCATCCTGTTCATCGAGGGTCATGCTTTCCTCACCAGTCAGCTGATAGCTTCCCAGTATATCTTGAACGCTTGCCATGCCCCTTTGCCTGTAAGTACTCTTTTTAAGTTGGGGAGGTAAAAGATAAGAGATGTCAGTTTTTAGTGCTTCTTACACACCTGCTGCATCGAGTCTACACTCTCCGGGAGATCTTTAGCCTACGGAGTTAAAGCTGACATTGACGGCTTCATGGCTATGCCTGCATCATTTTGTTGGCTCCCATGTCTCAGTTAGGATTTGCATAGTTTTTGTTTTGAGAGTTTTCTCAAATTCTTCCCTCACTCCATTGATCAGATACAACGCGAGAGGCTCCTGGCACTTGTCTGGGTAACAGAGACCTGATGTAAGCTCAGTAGTAATTGCCCAAAGTTCCTCGATCTCCCCCTACAACCAGCAGACCTAAATGACGTGATAAACACTGATCTCTTCCCGCGATTTCAAGAAAACTGGGCTGCAGCAAAACATTTTGGCCAAAACAAAACAACTGCTGAGTCTGAAGTTACCGACAATGCAATTTAAACTCTACAGGCAGCGATAGTTTTACTGTTTCTTGTTTGTTTATGGTAATGTTGTCATACTTTAATCACCCTCAGAAAGAATGATTTGATAGTTAACTCACTGGTTTGTGTTTTCCAAAGCATGGATGCACCAAAGTCTTGGTCATCATTGGTGCTTCTGGAGAAGCATTCCAGAGATAGTGTCTGGAGAAATGATCTGGAGATAGGAATAGTGGAAGATAAGCAGTAACCCCAACCTTCTGTTTGTCCCGCAGATGAGCACTATGCCTGGGTTGCCCACACGCCCATGCTTCTATGACATCGACCTGGACCCAGACACTGAGGAGATCACAGGTCTCTTCTGAGGACTTGACCAGCAGGTAGGACGCAGCTGCTGTCCATCTCTCTCCTGGACCTTGACCCCGTTCACCCATCATTCCCCATTCTGCTGTCTTCTTACATGTGTGTTTACCATAGAATCCGTATTAACCTTCCTCTCTGCTCACTTGGGTCTTGTCAGATGTTTCTGCATGGAACCATGAAATGTTAACCAGTAATCAAGTGTCTGCTTTTTTTTTAAAAGAAACTTAATGAAAACATTTTGTCTTTGGAAGCTTGACAAGGTGAGCTTTAATTCTTCGTTTGCTGCACCAGAAAGTCTTTTTGTTTAATTAGAAGCAGGCCTTGGCCAGTTTATTTCCCCCAGGAACGTCAGTATGATAAATAAAAATAAATGTGCAAAATAAGCAAGCAAACTGGTAAGATGTGAACTGGATGGCTTTACGAGCCTATGCCTTGCAGTGATTGGCTTGCTGCCCCTACCCATGAGCCTGTGTACGTGTACTGCTGCACCATGGTAAAAGTACCCGAAATCAGTTGGCACGTGTGGATTTCTCATCCCTGTTGAGCAGCTTACATCACAGCTCTCCTTTTTGATTGGTTCAACCTCTTTCCATATGCAAATAGTGTTTCTAAATGGTCAGTCAAAGACATTACATGGAGTCTCGTAACATTGATGCTGGTTTAAGGTCTCAGAGGTGAACCTGTACTGGATTGACAGTATAGAATATGGATTTTGAATGGATGCATGTGTTTTTAAGACAGTTTGCTAATGGATTTATGAGCGGACCAGCAGTTGCGGTTAATATACTGCCAGCAGGTGGCCTAGTGGTTATGAATCTGGGTTGTCATCCAAATGGCTGTCATTTCCAGTACTAGAACATGGTTATTGAGAAATGTTTGTAATCTCATTGGAAAAATCCATTCAAATCACCACAGCTGCATAAGCCTGATAAACATCTAAGAGAATCCAATAGGCAAATCTACTATACTTCAGCAAATGAATATTTACATACACAGTCATAGTCATTGTGGTTTGAGAATTTTGGCAGGGATTATTAGAACTCAGCTGCTACTTGTATATGGATTCTGTAGGATATTGAGAAGGATCTCCCTAGATGCACATCTGGCATTCAGTCCGCTTATCTGAGCGTCTGTTGCTATAGTCTTGTTAGACTCGAGTGCCTCCCTTCATCTGTGTAAAGTGTGTGTTGGATCCGGGCCTGCAGCGGGGACAGCCGGGCCGTCGTCAGCTGACCGCTTTGTCCTTTCTGCTGCAGGCTTCTATGACCTTCTATGACCTTACGTGACAGTGCCTCTCTGCTTGATGCCACATCCACCTAGCCCCATTCCAAAGTTCTCCAGGCTGCAGGCCGACGACCCCCACCCGCACCCCCGAATGGAGGAGACCGAAGCTTCATAACACTACACAGTCCCTCAGCAGAGGGCCACTTGAGAGACGGATACCTCAGTCTTCCATGCTGTGGAGATGCCAGATTAGGCATCTTGTCATTCACCCCCCAGCATTCTTTCACATGAAAATTCAGTCCCTAAAGTTTTTATGAAGTGTTCGCCATAATGTCTTAATTGTGTGTGTGTGTAAGGATTACTTTATGCTATACCTGAGGGCCCTTGTACATTTCTGTACACGCTGTGAACTGTTTACATAAGTGGTGCTTATGTTAATGAAACCCAATGCTTGTACAAATGTTCTTAGTTACATTTATAAAAACATTTTTTAATCCAATCCATGTGAATGAATGTCCGCTGAAGTTAGCTGCTTAGCCAACCTGCCCTTCGTATTTCTTTATTCGACCTTAATACCGATAAGTATGTTAATAAAGAATTTGAGTTAATCCCGGAATCCCTGAGAAAATTTTCCTCCACGCCGCCGTTACGGAGACGCGCTTGTTTGGTTCTTGCTGCGTTCGGTGTTGTACTTTCAAGGTAAACGATTGATGATCACCCTGGAAAAACTCACAGGATGACACGCACACAACTGTCTGTCGCCTCGGAAACGGAGGCTCCCGTGTTGGCGAGTTGTGGGGACGTGCTGGCATGGCTTCACCGCTTTCTTGGGAATGGGTATGCGTTCAGCAGCTGCTTACAAAGCCAAGTCGATAAAATTGCTAGGGAATAAGACCAACGTGTGCATATTTTATATCTTCCTTCAGTGTTTACTTAGCATTTCGAAATTGAATCAAATGAATTGAATTATCTGGCATGTTTGAGAGTCAAGTTCTTTGAAATTTTTTGGGCTATTTGCAGGGAACTAAAACCAAGCAGGATCCCCTGCGTGTGAGTATTCTTAACTGTAAGTTAGATGTTTTATTTAAGGCCAAAATGGAGTTGTTCAGTACCAAGGACAGATCTCCTATATAAATTTTACTCCTTGGGTGATAGAAGGGTCTGGCATCTCACCCAGGGTGTAGCCCACCCTTGTACCCTATGCTGCCTGGGATAGGCTGGATGGATGGACGGAGATTAGAAGGTTCCCAGGTACTAAATTTGTAACACAGACATGTCTTTTTCATATTGTCATGCTACATAATCAAAGCAGTGATTGGTCCTGAGTCATTGTCCACAGTTGGATATCTTAGGGACGTGCTGGGAATGGCATCAATAGTATGTTGTAAGTTATTACCCCACAGAATGGACATCCGGGCTGAATGTCTGTGTAATCCCTGCCTTTTGTGCAGGTGCCCGTGCTGGCACTGCCCCAGTCATGTCAATCCCCTCTCAGACAACAAGGTTCCTACCCCTATCTGGCTTGCCCTGAGGAAGTGGCTTGTTTGTAGTCTTCAACCCCACCATTCTCCACTGGGCCCTCCAACTTGCGAAAAGTTTTTTGTCCCCCAAATCGTTATCCACCTTGCCAATCAAAATGACAAGGTTTGGCCCCGGCCCCACAGAGAGCTGACTGTAATTAGTTAGCATTATGTTGGTCAGGGTCAGCCCCCAACAAACCCAGTGGCAGTGGGAATCTTGGATGGAACAATGAGGTGGACTGTTCAGGCAGGGTGCTGGGATTTGTATTGTAATCCTAAGCCGTCTTTGGACTGGACCTTGTCTGGATATGAGGAAAGGATTTAGTGTTGTTTTGGCCCACCGACCGGCATGAAGACCAAGCGTCCACCCGAGTCGCAGAGTGTGTAGTGCTGATGTCAGCAACACAAGCTGTCCACGGCCTCAGTGAGAGCTTTTCATTCTTCATCTTCAAGCCTAAGTGTGTCAGACACATCTTCTGCGAGAAACGTCGGGCAGATTGCCTGCTGCGTGAACCTGTGAGATGTTTCTGTGTTACAGAGAGTGTATTTAGCCTGCTTTGAGTGCCTCTGGCAGAAGAAGGGAAATCATTCAGGGGATGCATGCATCCACAGACGTCTGGAAGGGTTTGGAAAGGAGGTGCATCGCAGACTGTGGCGTGTGCTAGTTGCCGTGGCAGAAGTGGACAAGGTGGTGCAGGCGGGGCAAAAATTCACCCCGTTTGGAAATGGGCTTCCTTTTCTTAGCAATGAGTCTTAGTTACATGGTTACCACTGGCCAGGCAAGCCATGTGGTGATTTTTGAATGCCCCCCCCACCCCACCGGGGTATTCTGCCTCACAATCCTTTAAAATCCCAGGGAGGCCCCTCTCTCCAGCTCTCCTTTCATCCTACCCCTGGACAGCAATGATAACACGGCCCCTGCCAAGGGGAACTCAGAGAGGCGCAGCACGGCACTGGTAACGGGATCCAGATGCAGAGAACGCATGTTTTTCTCTGGCCTGAACCACAGACCAGGCCCTGCTTGACACGGAGAGTGGATCGAGATACAAACACGAAAGGTTGTGGCGGCATCAAAGTCTGAAATATGGCAACTCTGGTCTGATATATCCACTTGAAACATTACCACGCATAACTTGGGTACGGAAAAAATGAAAAATTAATGGATCTGATTGAAATGGAAAAAAAAATGGATCCTTCCCATATGCATGTCTGCTCTGGTTTTAGGTATTAAGCTTTTTTCCCTTTTTGAAGTAACATTTTTTGAACAAAATTAAATACTAAAATAATATCTGGTATCTGCATTCAGGAAATCATCCTCATTCAAGGCGATTCTTTTCCACTCTTTTAGTCAAAACTTGCTTTTTGGCAAACTGCCTGACACCCAGGACACTTTGAGTCTGGGCACGGAACAGTGTGCCACAAGAACCTCCACGTCTGTCGTCTTTTGATGCTCCCTGGCTGGAGAAGGCAGAACCTGGGACATGTGGGCCTGATTCACTGAGAAGAAAGCCATTGCGTATCTGGCAGCCTTCTAAACCAGTGAATCATACTACTCTATTATGCAGTCAGATAACACACATAAAAATACATCCTGAGTCCCTTGCGACATGTCATTTGTCATGTGCTTTGTGTTTTCTCAGTTTCACCTCCGTTTTGTGTCACGTTAAGTGCAATTTCCCATGAATAAGTGTTGGCAGATGCACCTGGCACTCATGCCAATGGAGAGCCAGTTTGCGCAGAATTTCATGCCAAAGATCAGTGAATTGGCTTCCTCTGAACTGAGGCTATCAAGGACTGGGAGACGTCAAGGCTTACTGGAAATAGCACCACACGGAAAGGTCTATTGTCTTCTGAGCACAGGGGTTTGTAACTCTGTGCCACTTTGCTCAGACGGTTGTCACTTTCACCTAAGGCTGCCTTGTTATTTCTCTGGCACACGCTTCATATTTGGTCCTCCTCACGCAATCCCGTCTGGGCATCTGCTTTCCAGATGCGTGACCCTAATTTCAGGTGGCACAGTAGCTTACTAGACAACACTGTCACCTCACACCTGGGGGTATAAATCTTCTGCCCTGCTCTGGACTGGAATCATACTGAAGGTGCCCCCTGCTCCATGCTGGCTGGGACAGGCTTCAGACTCCCTATGACCCCGCATGGGATAAGCAGTTAAGGAAGACTGGATGGAGAACAAGCAGTATCTCTGGCAGCTGTCACTAAAGGAAGTAAATTGTTGTTTAAATATTTGATTTGATTCCACATTCATTCCGTCTGCGTACTTGACAGGATGTCTGACAAAGAATTGATTGCTTGATTTCAAAATCAATTATTTTTTAATGATTTCAGAATGCTTCCCCAATATCCACTTATTGATCAGTCACCGCTAACATGCACAGTCTGACCTCATAACCCATGTTCGGCAGGCAGCAGGATTCAGAAGATACACCATTTTGTGGTTAGAGTATGTCTGCATACTCAGCCTGAGTTTTCCATAATGATTCAATGTTTTCCTGTTGTTCTTAAGAAAACCAGATAAAAACAGAGCACTTGTAGCTGTATATGATTGCGATGGCTGCAATTTTGAAATATTTGTCATGAAATATGACCTTCCATGCCCATTTGTCCAGTTATAGGCAGCAGTGAAGTTGGAGACTTTCCCAGGAAGCACAGGTCATGTGACATCCTGAAGGGGATGCCAGTCTATCGCAGAGCACACACTAAGCTGCATGATTTGGACCACATTAGGAAGTCAATTTGGATGTAGGAAGAACATTCAAGCTCCACACAGAGTCAGACACTGCATTCAAATCCCAAGCCTGAAGGTAGGTGGCTACACTGATAACCCCTACCCACCCAGGCAATCTGATCTGGATATGTTAATATTTAGAATTAAAACCAGGAAAATTAGGTTGCTGATTTAAAGATTGCTTTTGTTGAGGTATGTTTCTTTATTGTCATGTTTACAATATAGGTCTTCAGCCAGTGTACTTTGTGCTTTGCTGTTTAACGAAACTGATTAATTAAATTATGTTAATCTTCTTTGCGGTTGTGGAATAAAATTTGACCCATCTCCCTAACAACCATGTCCAGGATAGTTGGCTGGAAGACCAGTGGATGGATGGATGCCAGTTACTCAGTCATCAGCCCAATGGGAATTAATAAACTTACCTATAAGTAGCCAATCTGACAGCCCACAATGACCCCACCCATCAAGGCTATTGCAGTCTCATTTCACCCCTCACCACATTATGTCCTTTAAAAAACTGTCTAGTGGGGTCGATCTCTCCATCCAGCTGCCCTGGTAGTTCCACCATCTGACCATGTTGTAATTCAAAGATCCCCAGCACTCGATCATAATGCAGTACAGCAGCTGCTGCTCACGTCATAACTACTCCTAGGATACCATCTTGTTTCTAACTGGTGACATCACCTCCTGGTTATCTGAGGACCTTTTCCCAAGAACCACTTGGCCTAGCCCGGAAGTTAGCCATTACTCCAGAGTCTGGTAGTCTCTTCACAGTCACTCTCTTGAGATCCAAGTGGAGCTAATTTTAGGTCTTCATATCTCCCCAACATTTTTTGGCTTCTTTTGTATCTTAAAGTTAATAATGCCCACCATTATTTAATGTTTTCACAGAAGGTGGCTAACTGTGAAAACTGATTTAATCTCCATCTCGAGCGCTGTTAAAGGAAACTAGGTGCAACATTTTACCATTGGTCACATTTTCTTTTTTCCTTATCTCTCTTGTTCAGTTTATTTGCTTACTTATTGCTTATTTATATAGCAGGTTGAGTAACGTCCTGGATTCAGGAGGGTCCCTATTGCAGTACGTTTGACCAAAGTACAAGAGTTTACCTGACAAACTGATTTCTCAAGCCTAAAATCAATTAAAATCCCTAGAACAACGTTAAAATAAGTGCAGTCTAAATACGCTTCTTAATAGAATTAATGCCCACGAATGGTTTTCCTATCAAAAAACGCATCTTAAGTCTGAGTGTTAGCCTGTTTCCGATGAAGTAATAGCCAGAGAGTTGCATGTAATGTTCAGACAACACAGAAACAGTAATAATGTCATGTGAAAGATGGCACATCTTGGGCGGTCCGATGCGGGCGGGCGTCCGTCTACACTCAGGTCCAGGTCCAGGTCCAGGATCTGGCTTGTCGTTTGATGCCGCAAGGCGTGCCAGTGACCTGTGCATGTGACAGTGGCTGCGGGGCGGGGGGAGGCGGTGGTCTCCTCATCTCCTAAAAGAGTTTGCCGGGAGCTCGTCTGCATCACTTGAGAGCCCGAGGACCCCGGAGCGGTCAGCAGATACATTCGTGGCAGTGGGATAACCGTGTGTCCTTCTAACGTCGCTTTCGTCCGCCGGACGGGGGAAGCTAAGAGCGAGCGGGGAGGCTGCGGTACTGAATCATGGGCGCCTCAGCCTCTGCCAGACTGAACGGCGGAGGTCCAGACGATGCGACAGGCGAGGAGCAGACCGTGGAGGTGATCGAGGTTCCGGAGGGGGAGGACGCTGATGCTAAGGTGCGGTTATCCCGGACTGGGCTTTTTATATGAGTAATGCGCTTTCTGATGGGGAGCGTTTCAAAATAGCTGCCAATTAGAGCATAAGAAAGTCCGAGTTGCTTAAGTAGTGATCACGGGAATTTATGCGCATCCGATCTGCACAATCGTCTGAGCCTGTCGTCGGTGTGACGCCTGCTGTCAAAGCGGTGCCGAAACAGCACAGTAGGGACACGGGTGTTTCCCCCCCCCCCAAGCCCATATTTCCTTTATTTATTTCATTTTATCTCTTTTTGCTGCGTAACGATAAGGAGTTGGGACCGCAGCTCCACTTCCGCAGTAATTAAAGACCGATTTTCGGAATTACAGCCGAATAGCGGAGGTCAGAGAGGCAAACATGACTGTAAATGGAAAAACATGACCGTAAATTATGTGAAGCGTTAATTTACTTATTTAATCACATAATAATAATAATAATAATAATAATAATAATAATAGATTTAGACTGACGCATACAGTAAAAGCCAACAATGGGATTTTGTAAAGCATCACTGGCAGTATAGCATGTTGACAGACGCTGGTTTACTGTCTTACAGTAGGAGCTGTGTATTATTTGTGGGCGTCAGATACATTTCTTCGCTATTCATTAATGGAATGTCAAATCAGCGCAACTCAAAGTTCGGGAACTCCGCAAGAGAGACTGGGGGGTCTGTGTGTGTGTGTGTGTGTGTGTGTGTGTGTGTGTTTGTATGTGTGTGTGTGTGTGTGTGTGTGTGTGTGTGTGTTGGGGGCGGCTGCGAAATCACACGGCAGCACAGCATATCCGAATCAGCCCACTGAAATGAATGAAATGAATAAAGCGCTACCTTAGCATGTGCCCTGCGGAAGCGCGACTGAACTACACACTTCATCTTAAAAGACACATTTCAGCTATACTGCCAGACCATAAACACGTACACCAGGGACAGTACGCGCCGGAGGTGGATGGCTGCCCATGGACGACCAGGTACGGAAGACGGCGAGGGTGCACCATGCAGAGGAGCACGTCTGTTTTTGTCAAGCTAGGCTCAATAAGCCTTTTCTCATGCTCATGTAAAAGAACCGGTTTTGACTTTTATGGTTTGGCCTGACCATTTAAGAGGCTGAGACGTCTGAGAACAGGCTTCCAGTTCAAACTGAGTGGTCTGCACTGGTAAACCTGGCAGATATCCCAGCCTGTACTTTCTCTAATAGCCACTGAAATATGCATTTGCGGTAGGACATTATGGAAAGAGCCATATGGCTTATTTATAAAATAAATACGAATCTCGTTTTACGTGCAGATGATCTGTTTACTCAAATTTTTTGACTTAAAGGAGTAACAGGTGGCATTGTGGTGAGGTATGCAGGCTCATAACCAGAAGGTCGCTATATAAGTCCAAGGATAGGGCCAGCTTGAGTGTGTTCTGCGGTGTGAATTATTCTCTTTTAACATCTAGCTGTAAAGTGGCACTTCCTAATTGCTTTGGATAAGTGCCAGTAAATGGATGTCAAAAGATTATCCTCAAGGTCAAATTATCTCCTGGCTTCTGTTTTTATGAGGGTGGTGTGTTGTGGTTCAAGCTCCACGGAGGGGTCAGCACCCCAGCTTCCTGTACCGTTCGCCGTGTGTTCACATGGTGCTTTTGAGGCTTCATCGTTAGCAAATATGGCTTGGTTGTCAGAGGCAGTTCTGTCACTGTTGTCGTTAAGAGGAAGCCGTTGATCTGTGTTTCATTAAAGGGTCAGAAGCGCAGTGGGTGGAAGGCAGGAAGACTTTGGGGCGTTGGAGAAATGGACTGGGTGCTGGGGGGTCACTTGAGATTTCAGTTTATCAGTAAACAGTTATTTTGAGATGGACCCTAATTGCTGCTGAAGTGTGCGTAATGGTGTCGTTAAATAAAAAAAAAGTAAAGTCTCAATGATGTTTATCTCATGGTTGTTTGAGGAGCAGAGATACTGTGAAAATGTAGAAATTCTATCTATGCTCAGAGAGTAAACATTACGCTGTATGTAGCGTGTTAAGCTGTATTTACATGTATAAAATAAACCTCATTCTGCTGACACATCAGGAACAAAGGTGACACCCCCCCAGTGTTGGTGTAAGAGTGTAATGGGTTTTCTGGGCAAGGGTCTCAGGACTTTAGTTTGAAAAGCTAATCATCTTGGCCAAGGAGATACATCACTGTAGGTTCAGTCCCCAGTCAGGCTCTCAGCTTGTGGAACACGCTCGCATTCCAAAGTGTTTGGTAACTGCTGGAAAGATTACAGTGTCTGTGAGTGTTAAACTGGAATTTCTGATATCATGTCTTTGAGAGTCATCAGAGTGGCTCTCTGGTTAACACTGTAGCCTCTCAGCTGTGGGGTTTGAATCTCATCCTACTCTATGTGTGGAGTTTGCATGTTTTCCTCGTGAGTTTTATGTCACTAAGTTACCCACAGAGAGGGTTTTAATGGTGTCTACACTTTATGTGTATGTTTGCAGTTTAAGCTACATGTCCTCCTATTGTTGCATGGGCTTCCTTTGAGTACTCAAGTTTCCTCTGACAGTTCAAAGAGATAGAGTTAGGCTAATTGGTGTCTCTAAATTGCCTGGTGTGTGTGTGTGTGTGTGTGCACGCGTGCGCGTGTGCCCTGTGATGGACTGGCATCGTGCCATCCAGGCTGCAGCCTTGCTTCAGAAACATTATCTTCCATGAGAAGAAAATTTGATTTGTTTATAAGGATTGAAACTAAGCAAAAATTTGTACCAGGTTGAACCAAAACATTTGTTGTCAGTCCATTACAGAAATAAAACACTTTTCAAGCAAAATTTGGCAATTTACAAACAGTTTACTGTAGAAGAGAATAGTTCTTTGGTCCCATGTTGAATACCTTAGTGCAGTGCTGGGTATTAGTAAACAGTAACTTAATGATAATCCCTGGATACCATAAATGTGTTATGTGGGCGTGGCCTCATTGTCTAGATTCCAGCACTTTTTTTAAATCTTCTGGGCTGTTCGTTTGATTGGCTCCTTTGGCTCTGTGTGGGGTTTGCATATTCCGCCCGAGTGTTTGTGGGTTTCCAGTAGCTACTCCGGTTCACTTCAACAGTATAGCCATGCGGTTTAGGTGGCTCGGGCTCTCGAAACTGTCTGTCTCGCTTTCCCTCCGTCCTCTGGATTGACCTGCCGTTGAGTGCGTGGTCTGCTCTCTGCCTCTGGCTATCAGATATCGACTCCAGGGTCGCTGTTTCTCTTAACTTTTTGCTTTTATCTGTTTTATTTTTTCACAGCAGCAGGAGTCATTCACTGTGGAATTGACTTTCTGATGTTTAATACTATGTCTTTTTTTGGGAATTTTGCGACTACTGCCTTTTGCTAAGTGTGTGTTTATAATTCAGATTTTTAATGACATGTAATGATGCGCTGTGGTCTAGTGAAGATATCTGTTTCATGTAGGCCAGTAATCATTTAGGCTACTGAAATTATGTGATTAAAAATGTTTATTTTGCTTCTGTCTGGAGTTCTGCTTGGGGGGTCAGGGTGTGGTCCGATTATGTTGTTTAGGTTTCAAACCGAGCCAGAAAAGGATCTGAGGTGTGTGGCTTAAAGTTCGGTGTTTTACCTTCGCATTAAATATGTCAGCGAGCCGTGTTATGTCAATGTACTGTGTAGTCGCTGCATAGCTGCTGTGTGTAGGGAGTCACATGGTCGACTTCTTGCTGACTCGTGCACGATTTTTGGCGGCGGTAATTGTCCTTTTGACACGAGATTGGTGACAGATGCTGCATCCTTGGTACTCTCAGGCACTGATTATGGCTTAGGGATTACGAATTAGGTAGCAATAGCCCCCTGCACTTCACGCATTGACCCTTTGGAGACACGTACGCTCTCCAGTTGGGGAAAATGGAAGCCGTTCAGGACTCTCCTGTGATGTCTCAGTTTGGGATCCTCTGCCAGATGGTTAGATCAGCAGTTCTCTGCTCTGGTCCAATTAAGCTTGAAAGACTAATAAATTACACACAATGTGTACTTCCTAATGAATTATGAAGTTATTATTAGGTTTTCCGTGTTATTAATTAGCTACGCTTCGTTATAAATGAATGCTGAAATGAAGGTTATGGAAGTCTGCATTTCTGAATTTGTTGCGTTTTCTTTCCCATTATTTGTGTTAAATGCACACAATGCTTTCTAAGGCCCCCGAAGCACTGTTTCACCAGCACATTGAGGGCCAACCGAAGGAGCCTGGGCTGGGCCCCTAGTTCGATCCCGGCACTGAAAGTGTTAGTGGAGCTGCTGATGCGTGGAGTCCTTTGCTGGAGCTGTGACCGATAAACATCCTCTCTGGCGGCCTGTGGAATGCAAGAAATTCCCCTCTCGCTGCTGGGAAGTAGGTCAGTGGAAACGCAGTGCAGCACATTTAGGGGGTGCGTCTTGGACACCCCGGAGTACCTGTCCTGGCTGCCCAGGCACCCCTTTAGCTTTTCGGCGCTCGGCTGGCTGAGGATTAAATGTTCCTCACTGGCTGTGACACTGCTGTCTCCTCTCCCTCCTTTCGTGCCATGGAGGACCTCGGTGGGACTGTACAGAAGACGACTCCAGATATGGCTGCTAACGTTGAGCGCGAATTCTGTCACTCGTAAAGTGTCATTGGACAGGAACGATAACTTTGAATGTAAATGCGAATACATGATGGGTAAAACTGTCAGGCTGATGATGTATACACTTGGGCTTGATGTAATTGTGCTTGTTGCTGTTTTGCTTTCAGTGATAGTGAGGTTGTTTGTGTGTGTGTGTGTGTGTGTGTGTGTGTGCGTGTGCGCGCTGTCCTCCACCAGACACACCGCAACGTCCCTGCACACACTCAGGCCTCAGGTACAGGGGACGGATGGGCTGAGTAATCTTATGTAAGAGAGCTGATGGTTATGTAAGAGCCCCTGCTCACCAACGGCTCAGAGTGTTTTGAGGGTCAGCCCCAACCTGTGGCAGGGGACGGGGGCCGGTGAGGGGCCGGCCACACACAAACAGAGGGCCCATTGAAGGCAGGCGTATATAAGGACAGCCTGGGCAGAGGGGGTGACGTGAATGGATTGTGCTGGGACAGGAAGAAGCCAAAGTGGAGGGGAGTGGGAGGGCGCCCACCAGCCTGTAGGGGTCATAGGAGGAGGGGGCTGGACTTTGGGGCCTAACAAGGGTGACAAAATGAAGGATGAATGGGAGCATTGTGTCCAGCACCAGAAATACAGCCCAAGTGATGTGAACATTTTGTTCTGAAAGTGAAATCCATCCAAGTCACTCTGAACGGAGAGTTCTGATGCGGCACCCAATCGGAGGGACAGCTCAACAGTATAGAGTGGACCCCATGGCCACACCGTCATAGCCACACCCCAATGGCCACGCCCCCCACTGCACTCTACACCAGTCCTCAGGTGATTTGCACAGGACCTGCCAGTAAGGGAAGTGGCTTGCATCTCATCACCATCTGGTAAGTTAGATAATGGACATGGCTGCTTATGACCAAAAGGTGAAAGACGGAGAACCAGTAACGATGCTGATGAATGCAGCAAGTAAAAAGCCTTGAAATAATCACAGAAGACCGGGCACTTCATAAGCCCAAGTTAATGTCAGCCATGAACAAGCACTCCAGTTACTGTACGGACATAGCTTTATGATGGAAACAAGATTGTAGGGGAAAAAATAAATGACTGGTAACATGAGGAAGGAACTCTAGTAGGGTTCAGATCTCCTTGTCACTGTGTGGTCGTTTATCAATGTATTTGGGAATCTTTAAAGGAGCCATTGTGACATTTACCTCTCAGCCTCAATAAGAAAGGAAGGCAAAGATGGTTTTGCTTCTTTCCCCTCACTCGTGACCCACCGTCAGTAACCCCAAAACACCGGCTCTGTCTGAAGAGACTGGGCTGGTCTGTTTGAACAGCTAGCCTTCGCCTCCTTCTCCTGTGTGGAGATCTTCCCTTAGTAAACGGGATAATTTAACTGTGGGGGATCGATGCGAGAATAGGGGAAGGCAAGACTGGGGATCCTGAAGCAGGAATACATTAGCATATCCAGTTGGCTCCAGTCAGGATGAGTAGTCTCGCCTGCTGCCTCCTTTAATTAGAAATGAACGAATAATGTATGAAAGATGATTTATCAGCGATGAGAAGGAGGCTGATTGGGTGCAGTATTTAGCTCTCCTCGGTCCTTCTCCACCCCCCCAAACCCTTGTCCTTTACCTCATATTGTCATCACTCGCATAACCAGACTGAATGGACAAGAATACTGAATGGGGACTGTCATTCAATTCAATTCAATTCAATTTTATTTATATAGCGCTTTTAACACGGAGCACGGTCACAAAGCGCTTTACATAGT
>JAACJT020001444.1:0-15069 GCA_009936485.2 Gymnarchus niloticus | reverse complement strand
CCCGCGAGCCCATGCGCCGGGGCGCGGCTCGTCTACCTGAAACGGACGCCCGGCCGCGCAGCCCCGGCGCCCCCCCCGCGCCCGGGGGGGGGGGGGGGGGGGGGGGGAGCTCACGGGCCTACGGTCGCAGAGACAGCATGGAACTCTAACGCTGCTGACTGCACGCCATAGTGACATGAGGCAGTGAACTGCGGGCCTTGTGTCTGAACAACCCCCACCCTACCCGGCCTTGAACACCTCAGCAGACATATGTCAGGCAGCACAAAATAGAAAGGAAAGTTTGTGCAAGCCAAAAAAAAAGACAAGAGGGAACAAAGCAGGATGTGAGGGGAGCGTCAGCCCAAAATATCTGGTTAAGCACTGTGTGACAATGGCTTTCCCCTCTGGCTCCAGGCTGGCCTGCAGGACATTGTTAGTGGATTACAATAGACTGGACAGGATGTTGCAGACACACGGCTGTGTCAACGGCCTGCGTTGGAGCAGGGGGTGGATGCCAGTGGTCCCCAGAAAATGGTGCAGGACAAAGAAAACTGGACTAAACCATTTAGTAGTGGATCTGTACAGCAAAACTTCGGCCTGTAGACCAGGGTTGCTCAGGTACTGGACCCGGCAACCATCTCATTCTGGTCCTGGGTAATGAGAAGTCCAGCTGGGATGACACTGGATGTTCGTACCATTAAGGCACACAAGCGTCATCCCTATCTGATCATTATTGGTACCGCATGCAAGCTCTGAACCTTCATGATCAGATGGCACCTTCACCTCTAAGCTACACCTGCTGCCTATCAGCAGGCAAGAAATCTCTGGATTTGGATCCTGACGGACTCCACCGAGATCGGATGTGCGCCTGATTTGGTAGAGCGCTGCGTGGACCACAGCATCCATGGACTGTTGCTCAGAAGCTGCGAAGGGATGCAGAGGTGGACAACAGGCAGAGTGAGGCAAGGGTGAGGGGCAAGACAGACCTGGAACGGAGGCTAAGGAAGAAATGCCTCATCAGCGTGTAATCTACTTCCTGCCGTGACAGGAAGACGCAAGCTCCACTGCTACTGGCAGATGTCTACGAGAGGAACAGCCCCCTCACGCCTCACAACAAAACTGCAAAATGCAGACAAAATTTTTATGGTTCTTTTTTATGTGGAGACATTTTCTCAGAATTTGTCCTGACAAGGAGAGGAGAAGAGAGGAACACATAGACCAAAAAACAGCTGGGTGCTCCACCCAGCCTACACTCGTAGAGCATTGCTCGCTGGAACACGGACATCTACCGTTAAACCGTTTACTCTGGTTACCACAGACTGTGCATGACATTTACTATGAAGCACTTTACATTTCCCAAGAGTTCTGACCAAGAGAGGCTTGTCTATCAGACATCAGAGATGGCCCTTGCTGTGGCGTCAGGACTAAATATCGCCCTCCCTTTCAACTGACAGTCAGGGAAACTGCTTCATGTCTGCGTGTGAGAGGTGGTGCCTGTGTCTTTGCATGCGTAGTCGTACTCGTGTGCCTGTGTGTCTTCACACCATCACGTTTCATCACATTGCCGGAGCTCCCTGCCCAAGCAAACAGCTGAGTCTGGCAAGAACCAGCTGCATGATGGGATACAGGAAGCCAGCAGGCTGAGAATCTGCTGGCCGTTCTGTGTTTAAGATAAACAGAAACGCCCCAGTTTCCATCCTGGAAGATGGCCAGACCCTAACCGGCTTTCTCTCCAGTCCAGAGTAGAGGCATTAATGGTTGGACTAGTTTCACATAAACACTCTGCATGTTGACTGATCCAAATGCAACCTTTTTCTTGACCCTGTCATGACCTTTGGTGACCCCTAAGGTAAGGGTAGGAAGCTGACAATTCCAAGGGGTCTTGGTAGAAATAAACATATTCCTAATGTTCCAAAAACGGAATGCTGAAGGAAAGCATGCTGTCCAGCCTGAAAGCTCCTGTATCCTAAGCTGAATTATTCACGTCATGTGAGAGAACCACCTGACCAAACACGGCGGTTCTTGCTTCAATGTTAGTGCACTTGCCTTTTGCCTCTAGGTTAATTCACTGTTTTGTTGGACATAGAGGTTAGATAATTGTGCTGTACCCAACACGTCGAAAACGATATATTTATAAACACATATGCATAGCAGAATAGATAGATTTTCCATCATCTACACTTTCATGGTTACACATAGCTTTGAACAAGTGCCCTCCCACGGCACGCGGGTGTTTGAAAAACGTGTGGGGGGGGGGAACAACAACAAAAAGCTCTCGCCTCCCAGAGAGGGTGCATGAGCGTCGGAAGATGTTACCCAGCATCTCAGCAGGGACCTCGTACTGAGGCCGAGAGAACACTCACACAAACTGGTGTGATGAGCCGAGGGGAAACGTCGAGAAGGCGACACACAGCCGAGCGTTGCCGTCGGCTACTTGTTTCTCTGCTGTATGTGCGTGTGTGGAAGGACAGCCTGAAACGGGTTTGGTGCAGAATTCATCCTGCTGAGGTGCAGCGTGAGACGGGGGCTGCCTGTGACCCCTCAGGCTCTCTCTGTTGGGGCCAGGGCAGCGCCGCAGAACCCTTATCTGAGTTGCCGTGTTCTGGCAAAAATGGTATCATTTTTTGACCAAGCTACAAAATGAACAGTAAACAAAAAATGAACAATTCCGTCCAGACAGACAATGATGTAGTTAAAAAAAAGCAGCTTGTTACAGTTAGGGAGCGGTAATCACCATCCTTCCCCACCTAGCCACTTGTACAGCCTCCCCCTCAGCCGTGCTATACACCGCCAACTGCGGCCCCCACACAGGCTGTCGCCAGGCAGCGGGGGAAACTGAGCTATGCGGGTCACATTTGCCGCCTCTACTGCCCTCGTTTGAGCACGGGTGAGTCTGCCGGGCTCATGATATGGGTCTGGACGCTCACTCGGACCCTGTGGCCCATCCGGTGATTGGCGTGTTGCCCTCAATAACTAGCTCCCTGCTCCACCTGTCCTGCCAGTGGCCAAATGCTCGTCGGCCTACGGGAGAGCAAACCAAGGGCCTGGGGGGGGGGGGGTAATGACCCATGGGGGAGTAGCCATTGCTCCCGGCATGCTCAGGCCATTGGTTAAAGATTCATGTGCCCGGCGGATGACTTCGGTGAGGGTGGGGCCCCCAAAAACATTCTGAAAAGCCAACTAGGTGCTATCCAATCTGATCAGAGAACGTATGATGGGAACAGGCTGGGACCACCCTGAATAGCAGGAGATGGTGGGTTCTCACACCCCTCTCCATTTTCACTCGTGCTGGCTGGTGCCACCTTTCCCCCTGAGGCCATCCATCCCTCACACCACACACCAACAGTTCACACTTCCTTCCAACTAACTGCGGAAGTTCCTGCCAGTTCCTGCATGTGTGTGGTCGCCACGATGGCGCTTCGCCCGCAAGAGACGCTGGCTCTGGATTATGCGTGGGTTCTTGTTGTTTCATCAGATGGATAGTAACGATAACACTAACTAAACTTCAAATAAAACACGTGTTAATTGAATGTATAGCACTAGCTAAAGTTAGCGCGTAAACGTGTGCGTTGCTCGGACCCACGTGTCCGCCGGGAGAGATGGGTCATAATGTCCAAATTGACTGTGGCAGATGCACATACAAAATTAGTAATTACACAATCTGCTTGGTGATCCATGCCTCAGAATTCGATTATGCACACAGTAATAAAGGCTAAATGGGAGAGGCAGCTAAGAGTCATTAAAAAAAAAACACAAAAGGCCATAGGAAAAGGATCCCTAATGAGATAACGAGCGAGAAGAATGGCAAGAACCCAGATCCTAGGAGGACACAGCTACACAGTACAGGCCCTTCACCCCGGGGCCTCAGAGAGGTCATCATGGCAGACTGGCTGACGTTGTTAGGTGCAGTGCTGTTTGAGAACTGGTGTGATTCTGGTTAGAAGTCCCTGAGGAATGTTTAGAATGTTCTAGAAAAAACACCCAGGCCTGACTTTGAGGCTGTAAAGTGTCACTGCAGGAAAAGATGAGTTGTGCTTTAATGTTCTCGCAGCTCAGAGAAAAAGACCAGAGCGGGAGGGAGGGAGACCGAAATTCTTATGGAAGCTTTATGGCTGTCATTTGGCTTAAGTTTCCCCGGCGTTTCATTGAACCGAATCGCTGTTTATTTTTGTAGTACATCCACTTCAGATAGCTTTTCGGTGTTCTTTCAGCATATTGACACTGAAGTAAAGAAAAAATATAAGGAACGCTTGAGTCGTCTCAGAAATGCAAGAAAAGCCAAGTAAAATAAACCTTTTAAAATGAAATTATGCGTAGTCTACTCCATAAGGATGCAGTATTGGCTGCCTGAATGACTATACTTGGCAGGGTGCTTTGCAGACTTATAACTCGAGCACTAAGCGTTTGTGAATCAGCACAGAGTGGCTGGAGTGATTGCAGAATTGCTTCCACCAATCCAGCGTCAGGCTTGATGTCTCCCCGATATACACAGACGGACCCTGGGTGTAGTTTGCCTGAAAGTCCTTCAATGGCAGCTGAAGTCATTAAATTGATTTGTGTGACCGGCGGCGCTAGCAACTCTCCAGTGGTCGGGGAAATCGGAGAAATCCTGCTTTGGGTATGTCGGCTTGTTTTGGTAAGATGTTGTCCAGCTTCTCGCCACTTCTCTGGGCTCCAAAACCCCAGCAAAGGCTGAGGGAGCACTGGTTTCCTCTTGACTGGGATGAGACGACACAGCGTTGCATTACTGGTGGTTGGTTGCTGAATTCAAACCCCTCGGGCCCAGTTTCCGTACTGCTCCATTGCTTGTTTACAAAACCCTTGGACACGGTTTCTCTACTGTTCCATTGCATGTGTATAAACCCCTCAGGCCCAGTTTCCATGCTCTTCCATTGCTTGTGTACGAAGATCTTTTGTTAACTGTGAGGCTGTCTGCTCTCTGAGTCCTCCCAGTTAATTGTATCCCGCAAATCAATAAATAATGAAGTTGTGGCTTCACAGCCAAGTCAACCTGCATGAAGAATAGCTGCAGTTTGCCTGGCCACATGAGTTTTTCTGCTTTCTTGCAGGAACGTAGCAAAAACAAATTTGTGACCTGTGTTGTCACATGGACGCCGAACCCACGCACACACACAGTACCTTTGGGAATGGCACAGAAGCAGCAGGGTGTATTTATCCACTTGACATATTTGCTTTCTCTCTGCCCATCCCCCACCCCCATACAATACCCCGGTTCATGGGTCATTCACTAATTGCCATGGCATCCATCACGCGGCATTTGCAGTGAACGGAGGGAAAGCCAGGGAGGGGGAGGAAGGAATATCTGAACACTGTGACAACAAAGAAGCTCTTCGAAAGCCAGCAACTCATTACAAAACAAATCCTGTCACCTGTGCAGAGAAAACGAGGAGGGGATGGACTCTATTAGGACGACAGCAGCCACATTAGGAGTAGAGGCACTCGAAGTGTGGATGCTGTGGACCGGAGATGCGACACGGCCCAGAAATGCTGTCACACAAGAGCCTTTTGTTCCAGCCACTGAATCACTTTTGAAAAACTTCTGAAAGGACCCGTTAAACATTAACGAGTCGGCACACAGAAAATTACCTCCGCTTCCTGTAGCGTTTTCAGCCGGCGATAAAGCCAGAAGGTGGCTCGTATCTTATCGTATCATCGGAGTCTTGGCTTATGCTGGGGGGCGGGGGCAGTAGGAAAATGAATCCTTAGTTTGTCCATGTCCTGTCAGCCTTGAGGGCCCAGTCACCCATTTGTGGCTGACTGTGATCAGAGAGAGGGCAGTCAGCATCCAGCTGTGTCTGTTCGCCCAGAGAACATGGGAGTAGGATGGCATTGTGGTCCATTAGTGCTGCCTTGGATGGCTCTCAGCCCAAGCAGAGCTGGTGGGTGTCTGATGGGATAAACTGAACTGCAGGGTTTTCTAGCTGAGCACTCTAGGCCAGATGGCCGAAGCCTCGGTGACAGGTCATCTCTTGGGGGTCTGAGGTGCCGTGGTTTCAGAAAAGCACCTCTGTGATTAGTGCTACTATGAGGGCCGATTTTCCGTGCCAGAAACTCCAGGCCCGGTTTCTACACGCCCCGCCGATCTGACAGTACTTCCTGCTCCCCCATGGACTGCGTGGCGCACCAAATCGGCGTGGTGCCAAATTACGGCCTCTCGCCTTAACCATGTGACTAAACGAACTGCTGTGAAGCATTTTGATGTTCATTGTGGTTTATTGATACCTCTGCTTCATGGCAAGGGTGCTGTGGGATTCACTGACAGCTGAAGGAGAGGCTCTATATTGTACACTGAGTTCCTCAATGTGTGGGAACTTCATTTCCCAGAAGGCTGCTGCCTTTCTTCATGGCCTTTTATGACATGTGTACAAGGCAGACATCAGTTGTGTTCTACACAGTCTAATATATAAACAGTACACTACACTAACCCTAGTTTAAAAAAAATAAAATAAAAACTTGTGTAATATCCATGCTGTTCTTCAAGTTAAGAAAGCTGTTGCAAGTTGATGGGTGTGCCCCCCCCCCCCACTCTCATGTGGAGTCATTTGGTGATGCTCTTGTGACAGGAAATGACACGGTAGATTCTGACTTTGAACTGACATTTAAAAAAAAAAAAAAAAAAAAGCACAGCCTTAGCACATTCTCAATCTAAGGCTTACAGTTAATGCCGGGGCACCTTCACCAAGGACCATACAAGGTATACGCCCATCTCCTTCGTAATGCTGCCGTTTTGTTAGGAGCAAGCTGTCAGAGACACAAAACATGACTACTGTCAGGGCACAGTTCCTTTTCACAAATACCCTGTGTGCAATTTCAAATTAAAAACGCCCATTCTGTTTTATTTTTACTCACTGCACGAAAGTACCAGAAAGAGAGCATATTCAAGCAAAGCTGAGCCGACTACCTTCTACATCGGAAGTATCAAATACCACGGCGAGCCACGCGACCAGCTCAAAGCATAGATGACGTCTGACAGGAAAGGGTTAAGACTGTGTGACAGCAAGCCTGGCACCAACACTCCAGCTCAGTGTAATCTCGCGTTTTCAGCTTCTGGTGCTGCCCCTACTGTGAGAAAGTGAAGCAACGGATTGTATTACACAGAGGGTAAAAGTGCAATTATATTTCCACAGTCACCCTTTCTGCTTCCTTTAGTTTCCCCAGGGAATTCTGGGTAATTAGAATGGAGGTCAGCTGTTGACAGAGGAGCACAGCATGGCATACAGGCTAAAACTCTGTTCCCTGGCCTTTCTGGCTACATGGTGTCTCCCCTACTCTCTCCATCATTATATGTTTGTTTATTCCCCCAATTTTCCATCGCTCTGCCTTTGCTGCAGTCTCCCAACGAATGCTTCTGTCTTTCCATGCAGCCATACGCTCTCACACACACGGTTCCCGAATACTTCCTTTTTTGCTGCCACTGCTCTTTTCAATTTCACCGTTACCCTCTGAGGTCAAAAGCAGCAACCCTGACTGGCGTCTGGGAGCTGAATTTCCCAGAGGGCCCCACGACACCCAGGAGAAGCAGCCGACGACCTGCTCTGGGTGTCTGGGACTGCGGTCTGGTCCTCTAGGCACAGCGGAAGACAGGACCCCAAGGATGGGCCCTCATTCCTCACGTGGCCAATTTAAATGAAGACAGAGTGGGGGAAAGAAACAAGAGCAAACAGGATGTCGCTGCCCTGCCTGAGACCAACCCTCCAGCAGCCAAGCTGCAGCATATCTCTGGAAAAAAAATCGGTTGGATGGCCCAGACACCGGACCAAGGGAGAGGTGCCTTTCTACACAGTGGAACCAAGGACAACACAACCAAAAACAAATGAGAGCAGTGGAAACTTTGAGAATTCCTCTGAGACCCCTTGGAATGGATGGGAACTTCTGGAGAAGTTTTTTGCTGCACAACAGGAGTGTGCAGCTGGCTAAGTGGACAGCGGCTGGTTGTGGACCGTCAGCCTATGGGTGCTGATACGCCAATCTGGGACCTGGCCAGGTGATGGCTTCATGACCGTGAGCCCTTTTGCAGGTGCTAAGCTCCTCAAAGGCAAGGCTATCCATCTCGCGCTCCTTCTCACACACACACACACACACAACTCTGCCTAGCTATCCAAAGATTGCATCAGAATTCTACACTAAGGCTTTCACGGCTACTGGAAACCCAGCTCTGAACCATGTAATTACACCAGCAAGTCCCTCTCTGGTTCTTCTGAGAAGGTCTTGCTCTACTCTCAAGCTGTCTCTACCTACCCACCCCTTTACCTGCCCCTCCCCTGAAGCCTCCATGTCTAAGCCACTCACATCCCACTTCCTGTCCAGATAGAAAACGTTCTTTCTCACGAGATCGGTTAAGCTGTTAGGTTACGACCTGTTTGGGTTCACTGCTGACCCACGTGCCATTGTGACAGCCTGAGGTGACCCACCCACACGCACGCACACATACGCACACACGAAACTCAGCAAAATCATTCATCATGAGGACTCCCAGACAGACACGTCCAGTCTGCCGTAGCGAGGAACACACCCTCCTCTTTTTGGAGGCTACTGGTGAGGCAGAGCCGTTTTCAGTCTCTCCAGTGTTCCATGTCAGTGTCAGTGGGAGCGTATTAGCCTCCGGGGCGTCTGAAACATGCCGCTTAAAAACATTCCGTGCACAAAACGTAAAAGGTGATTAACTTCTGTTTCCATCAGAGACTAATTAAATGCTACCATGCTCCCAAATCTGAATGCTTCTGACTTTTTAACGAGAGAAAGCAGCAGATCCCACTTTTGTAGAGGAGTGCAGTTAGTTTAGTGGCTCAGGCAAAATGGAGGGTAATTCTAATGAAACACATTTGGCCTAGAGTGACCTCTTAGGTCAGGCAATAATGTTAAGTATGATGTAGTCATAATCCAGTGAAGCCTTAAAATATGACGCCTCAGTGGTGGGACCAATTCCCAGATGTCATCACGTGACATGGCTCTGTGAAGCAAACACCGACTCTCGGTCATATCCCTGTGTTGTTGTTCATACTCATATTGTTACTGGTCCTGCCCTCATTTGCAGCAAGCACTCCATTTCTGAGTCTTCCTCGTCACCACATACACCTCTGGCTGTTACCATGGAGAGTACTTCCATCACCGCGCTGTTTAAGAGAGAGACAGCGGTCCCCTGGCCGAGACCACACCCACGACCACTCTCTTCATGACACGTGACCATGCCCCTGCCACATGCCTTAAATGTCAGGACATGCCCCTACCATGTACCCTAAATATCAAGACACGCCCCTACCATGCACCCTAAACATCAAGACACGCCCCTACCATGCACCCTAAACATCAAGACACGCCCCTGCCATGCACCCTAAACATCAAGACACGCCCCTGCCATGCACCCTAAATATCAAG
Source organism: Gymnarchus niloticus (assembly GCA_009936485.2). Classification (NCBI taxonomy): domain Eukaryota; kingdom Metazoa; phylum Chordata; class Actinopteri; order Osteoglossiformes; family Gymnarchidae; genus Gymnarchus; species Gymnarchus niloticus. Next base: position 5,694 of record JAACJT020001444.1, on the reverse strand, counting down.
ACACGCCCCTGCCATGCACCCTAAATATCAAGACACGCCCCTACCATGTACCCTAAATATCAGGACACGCCCCTGCCACCGAGACTACACCTACTGCTGTTCCCCTGCCACTAAGCAACAGGCCTTTCCTTCTGTCAATCCCTGACTTCACCAAATCCCCGTGAACACATCCATCACATACCAGTTCACTATCAAACAGCGATGTAAAACTGCTTTATTTAAAATGGGTAAAATGTTCCTGGTAAGCAGTCTAAAAAATGAATACAGTGTTAAATTATTATATTCCCCCTTGTTTGTGGGACATCCAAAAACTAGCTCTTGATGTGAACTCATTTCATGTTATTAAAACTGGGTCAAACCAGTACCTGGCATCACTAAATCGTGTGGACGGTCAGCTTTCATGACGCCTGAGGCCACTGCACTATAAGGACGAATGGTTATCAGCGAGAAGCTGGTATAGAGCGGCCTTCCAACAAGCTGTGACGGCATCCACTATCTGCAGCTGGATCAAAGCTTGATTTGATTTGGACTGATTTGTGATGCACCGTGGAGACTGATCCACGACCGCTGAGCCTCAACTCTCCAGGCAGGGCAAACAGTTGAGTTTAAAATGACATGGGAGGTAAATAGAGAGAGGGGAGCCCCCAGTGCTACGACAAACAGACTATGGAGGCGTGCCGTCATCTTAAGGACTCACAGATCTGTTCTGGGAATGACCCTGAGGAACGGACCATTGAGGCCTTCATAGTGTAAACTCTCTGCATGTGGAAAAATGACTGCATTTACACCATAACGTATTGAAATAGCAGGCAGACGCGGAGGACGTTAAAACATGGTCTTTAATAATTTATCCAAGGAATAAATGATCGGCACCACTGGAAGCAGATGCCAGCTGAGCTGGGGAAACGGATTTGATTAAGGAATTGATTCATACATTCTATAGCTCTGCGATCGATCAGATGTCACGTTTCCCAAACAAAGTAGCACCCTGGAGAGGAAAATCTCATGGAAAATGTCATTAGTGCCTAGCGACGTTTTCCATTTTGTGCCGCACGCAGAATTCAGCCCAACGGTACCGTAAACAGTGGGGTGGCTTTAGCTGGATTTCAGAGCTGCTGTCTGGCTTTTTGGGTTCTATCGAGACATTAAACCTGAACCCCCCACTACAGTTTCCACCGTGAAGTTCCCCCAAGCTGAAACCCGCAGGAGTGAACAAAGACCTGTTCTGCTTTATGGCAGAGGATTTCTACTCACAGCGACTGAGTGAAGGTTCCTACTGTCAATCATATACACTGAGCCAACAGAGAAACCTGACCTCAGTCCAACACTCGTGACTGGTGGAGTGGTCTGTCTCTCTGCTATTCCCATGGAGACAGGTCCTGGAAGAAGGGCATACTTAGGACTTCCAGAAGCTTCCTTCCCCTCTCACAGTGTGGGTCACCCCCACAGCCCCGTTCACAAACGCAAGGGAAGGTAATAACCTTGGCACCAACAAAGCTGGACAGCTCAAACCACCTTCTCAACAATAATGCCATTTCAACTATATCTGCGTTCTAAAGGGGAGCTAGCGGGGGCTTGTTTAAGAAATAGCCAGGCCTCATAGGATGTGGTGGAGGGGGACTTCCTGCCACCATCTCAGAAAGCCACGTGGCATTTGGCCAGTTGTTTTTTCGAGATGCAGCGTAAACACAAAGTCAGCACTGTCATGCAAAACGTTATCAGTAAGACGACTGGAGAATGCTCTCCGGTGCCGATGAGCAATGTGTGAGGCAGGGAGAGAGCCTATCAATCCCTCTTAGCACTTACTCACAGCAGAGGGGCGCCTCCCGGATGCTGAACATCCGATTAGCCCCATCATCCCAGAAGGCAGTTTGCATGACAGTCTCCTGGACCCTTTACAGACTGCAGTGCGATAAGAAAGTCAAACGATCAGAGTGTGGATTCTTAATTCGATGTCTGGTTCAAAGTGCCGTGTCGCGCTTCCTTTATGGCGAGCTGCCCGTCGGTTCGATTCAGCCCCGGTCAGACTTACCTTGAGCGGGTGTTTCAGGTCATATCTGAAACGAGCCAGCTGATCCACAGAAACGGCTACAGTCATTCTGAACGCTGCTACAGTATCATTTAAACACTACTGAGTGCTGACGCGTCCGTCATGTCCAGAAACGGAGCTGCTGTATTTTAAGGGATGGCATATGGAAGTCAGACTTAATGTCATGGTTATGTCGACCGTGAAACCCTAAGAGCCGCCGAGGTCTCCGTCAACAGGGACGACGCCAAGTTCACAGAAGTGGCTATTTTGGTCTAAATTTGAACACGTTCGTTTAACAAGTTAATCTCCCTCTTTTTACGGTAACACACTAAAGGCAGACATCAACTACCGCGTTAAAGATCTACAGATACGTACGAAAATGACATTAACTCTGCAGCCCGGGGTTGCGTCCTAGACTCTGGTAAAGGAAGGCAGCCTTTCCACAAGACGATGCTCCGTTCACATCTCAGCACCTCACACGGAAATCAACAGGTCGAAGCAGACAGCGTTAAATGAACGTCGTTGGTATCTGCTGAAGCGCTCCGCTCCGCTCCTTCACCGTGAACTAGTTAACGGACACAGCTGACCGCTAAGCTGCTTACCAGAGTCACTAATCGGCTCTCCTCGCCGCGATGCTACTGTGAAAGAGTGAAAGATACGACAAGGAAACTGAGGCACGGCGTAAACTTCAGGCAGCATCTGCACTTACAGGCTGGAGAGAGTCCGGACTCCAAGAATGAGCAGCTCTTTCCTGGTTTTCTCCTTATTCGCTGTTTACTTTACAAACAAACAAACAAACAAACAAACAAACAATAATGATGATGATGATGATGATGATGATCTACCACTGGCAGCAGAAAGTAACGGTGCTCTTATTCTTGATGAAAGTCGGCGCCAAGGTGCCGCAGCTGCCGAGCGGCCCGTCTGCTACTCTTCTGTTAAAATGTATCAAAATCGCAGAAATGTTACCAACTTCGCAACAAATGTAACCTTCAGTGCGCGCGAGGGGCCCGACGCTCACGACGCGCCTTCAGTCGGCGACCCCCCCCGTACCCTAATAGCTTCTCAATGGACTCCTCCAACACCAAAATGGGGGAGCACACCTTATAGCTCGGGCTCATTTTTCAGCGTTTCCTGCGGCATTGAGGGAAATATAACAATGCACGTTATCGGTACAATCTCCACGGAATGGCTGTCCTTATTCAAGCGGAAGCCGTGTCAGCGGGGAGCGTCACCGTTGGCAGACGTCGCCGTACACCCCCGGTGTGGAGGCGTGGATCCTTCCACAAATACACACGGAGCCTCGCTGCCTCCGTCCGCCTGGAGATCTTAGTTTAGCGGTGCGGTTTCCTGCTTTGCTGCGTTTTAGAGACGCTCGACACAGGCCAGCAGCGGAGATACTGACACGTATTGACGCAGAGTAAAGGAGAAATAGAAGGAACTCGACCTGTTTAAATGACTTATTATATTAACATATAACGCATACTGCGTCTAAAATTCTGATAAAATTATGACATATAAGAGGTCAAACGCGGTATTGTGTCTATTCGGAGAGACACGGTCGATGTTCTGCTGATTTTGTTGTATGAAAAAGAAACGTATTTGAGATGTTTCTCAACTTTCCAGGGCTGCTTCGTGCCAAAAAAAAAGGAGAAAACGCGATGAAAACATCTTTCCAGCCTGGTCTCCTAGCAACGGCCAGACCATATTCCTTTCCGTCGCTCTGTCTTTATATTAAACTTTTTCAAACACCCATCCTTCATAGACCTCAGCGTCGACAGGCGAAAGGCAGAACAGAGACTTATGAGTAGGATAAAAGGAATATTAGTGTAAAATGTCTGATCTGCTCACTTATAGAATAAGTCGCGTTGGGATATCATCCATATAGAAAATAATGATAATAATATCAATAACAGAAAGAACTGTAAAAGACGATATCCAGGATCTCTTTAAGTTTTAAGATTTGAATTCAGCACACATGACCTTAGCGTTTGGTGCGTGAATAAATTCATGCTGACCCCTTATAATATGGTAATTAATTCTCCGTTTTGACAAGGTTTAAATGCCGGAAAGTTTTAGGATTATAAGATAATCGACTGTTATTATGAATCTACGAAACGTAACACGGAGAAGCATTAATATCTTACATATTTAATGTCAGATACTTTAATTGGTGTCTGGGGACATAGTTTTAATTTTTGTATTACAATTCTTACCTCTCAATGACTGAGAGCCATTGATGAAATCAATTATAAAAATCCTCTGTCTTTGGTCCGTTTTGCTGAGCGCTGGCGGGAAAATCAGAATGGACTCAAGTCCCGCCGTAGAGGAGCCGCCACTTCCTCCTTCAGCCTCCTCCTGCTCTGCAGGGAAAGCTGCAAACTCCATACCGGCCAGCCTTACTGCCCCTCAGCCTTATAGTTTCCACGGTTGCCCTCCGAATAACTGGCTGACCTAGAGAAGAACTTAAATCACTAGGAAATATCGTCCTGCTCGGGAGAGTCTGACAGGATCCCGGCTAATGACCGTCCCTGTCCGCCGGCAGTTTTACACACAGCAGTATCGCCGGGTTTATTACCTTCTACAGCACATTTCAACGAGTCTGCTCTTCAGTGCAGTCTAAACAAAGCCTAACTGGGTGATCTGAACACGCAGCTCACTCTCCCCATTGAATTAGGCGTCGAGTAAACAAAGGAGCCCAATTTAACGCCAGAAGACTAATCTCATTCTGGAAGAGAGTCCCGTTATTCTGCAGTTATTTGTCATAAATTTCACTCATACGGTGTATTATTCATGGTGAAACATCCATTCACGTCCCCCCCACGCCCCCTCTTTAACATTTTTGCAGGATTGTTAATAACAGCTGGCAGGCCGGAGCACCGAAACGAGCCCGCCGTCGATCGGGAGTCAGGGCCCGGCCTCTCACACCGCCGACGTGCTGCGTATCGTCACTGAAAGCCGCCATTAACTCCGACCGTGTCGCTGAACGCTGTTCTATCGCTCTGTCTCCTCTGAGATTTGCCTAAATTTGTCAGCGAACGACTTGTCTCCTGGGAAGAACGTCTCCCCATAACTTGTGTGTGTGTGTGTGAGGTCACTTTGTTCGCAGCGCTACACCGATAGGGTTCTATCATGACAGCTCTGAGTTCAGCTGTAGGACACCCCAGCTAGAAAACTACCCAGCAAGCATAGTGAGCTGCACTTGAAAACCTAGATTCTGCTCATTCTCCCATCCAAAAAACCTACAGAATGTTAATTTTTGCAACCTTCATAGAGAACCCTCAGAGAGGTTCCTGCTCTCTATGATGTTCCTTCAAAATAACACCCCATAGCTCATCTCCCGTTTCATCTCTCCCTTCTCTTCTTTTTCTTCTGGTCCTTTCATCTTGTCTTTTTTCTCCTCATGCACTGCATGGTTTTGGATGCTGCCTAGTCATTTCTCTTCAGCACCGTCCAAGAGCAACTCCGCTTTTCAAATACCTGGCCGCCATGCATCTTGCCGCGTGGTGATTTAGTCATTTAAATCGATTTCTTCTGCATTTGCTATTCTGTCCAGTGGGGGTCCGAAGTGGGATGGCCCCTTACTTCCAAAGGTGATCCACCGAGACACAAAACATGTCTGTGAGTCTGCTGGGGTGGGGTCTGGGGTGTGGGGGGGGCGGGGG
>JAACJT020001443.1:0-14890 GCA_009936485.2 Gymnarchus niloticus | reverse complement strand
TCACAGGATGGTAGGTAAGGGGAAGTTTTCACCATCGACCCTCGGTCCCAAACACCAGGAGCAGCCCAGCTGTGGAATGTCACAGGATGGTAGGTAAGGGGAAGTTTTCACCATCGACCCTCGGTCCCAAACACCAGGAGCAGCCCAGCTGTGGAACGTCACAGGATGGTAGGTAAGGGGACAATAATGCAGAAAGAAACATAAGGACACCTATTCTCATTGCATCATAAACACAGGGAGACACCACTCAGCAGTTCAGCTACAGGGGTAACTATCAAGGCTTTGTCAAGCTATACCTAACAGCCCGCTTATGCTGTAATGAGTATTTGCTGTCCTTCATGTTTCATTTGTCTGTAATTTATAGACAGATGTTGAGCCCATGCCTATGAAACCGTTAGTCAATTTTAAGATGCCTATGGGAATAGCGTTTCCCATATTCTCCCAACCATCGTCATTAGTTCAGTCACATCACAGAAAACAAATTCTTTACCACTTTGCTGAATCAGCATAAAGTGATTTGTAAGAAAGGTGAGTGTTCTCATCCAGAATTTAAGGGCAGAAACAGTACTTTGTTGTGTTTTTGAGGTCAATGCGGAGTTTGAATTCATTTAAAAATGTGAAATTGGAATGCACGTCCATTCAGGAAATTCTATCGCAGTCACTGTCATTTTTCTAGCTGAACTGTTAAAATGAAATAAGTAAATAAACTGTTAAGTTGCAATTTATCGTGATAAATGAACTGGTTTAGGAAGTTAATAATGAGTTTTCAACATTGTTGTTAATCAGTGAAACTGCATATGCAGAGACTGATATGGTTCCATTTTGATCAATAACAAACAAGCAGTTTGAAAACGATGGCAGTTACTTTGCAACAGAATTTATTATATTTAATAAATTCAATATTTTCCCACTGTAGGTTATTCTTTCCTACGGTAAGTTATTGGCCTGATTTCTTTTTTATTGATATTCAAAATGCAAACTGACAAAGAGCTGGGTAATGGCAGGGAAGATGGATGACAGTTTGCATGGTTACATGCAAACTCAATTTGTCAGGTCAAACCACAAGCGGTCCTAAAGATGTGCTTGGCGGTCCATCAGCACCCAAGAACTCCCCAGTTCAGTACACATAGAGAAAATATCCTGTCATTTTCTTTTCCACCTGCAGCCTTCACTGTCACATCATTGTTTGAAGATGTAAAAGTCCAAATGAAATGGCATTGTTGGCACTCCCTGAAATATGTGCCTTTGGGAACTGAGGACCAAATTGCACTGCTTGTCCAGGTGAAATACAGAGCAGGAGAAAGTTGGCTTCCACGTAGCACATTTCATTTTCGCTGTGACTCATAGCTTAGTTCAGTCAAGGAAAATGACTATTTACATTCATCATCATAACTCAGGTACCATAAAGTAGATGGACAGAATAACACGTTCAATTACCAGGGAGCCGGACGACAAATGGTCTTGATAAAAAATGGCATGATTGGCTTTCATGCAATGTGCAGCATATTAAAAAGCTATGTCGTGCTTTTTTTTACATAATAATGTTGATATCGATAAGTGATTCTGCCATCATAATAATTCAGAATGACGGAATTAAAGTTGCTATGGCAGGAGTGGGTCTAGGGTCAAGTGGATTTGTACGAGCTGGTGGTGGGGGGGCGAGTAATTTGTGTGAGCAGGGGAAGTGGGGTGGTAATAAGTTATTAGAATGGAAAGAAATTGTTCCGACAAGCTGTGATCACGTGATCAAAGAAAAGATTTGGGACTTCGCTAAGAACATTTGGGGCATTAGCCCGATAGCCTGGCTCTAGCGCCACCCAGGAGATATGGGAATACTCACTGTATGAGAAAAATGAGTTTGTACAACTTCTGCACATCCTCAATACAGACACACTCCTGAGGCAAGACAGGAAGGGAAAGGTTCAGGTTGAAATACAGGCTGTAACCAAGTCTGACATTTCATCTTGGCACAGCTTTCAATTCTGTAATGAGATGTGCATGAATGAATGGGCATAAATATTGTGTGTTTACTAATCAATGTAACACCATGTGTTAATTGTTTAATTGCTTCTGGTGTTTACAGCAAGATACAAAAACTGGCAAGGCCCTCTAACCCCAAATAATAGGATTCATTCAAAGTTATCTCTTCCCTTAATACTGTTGCATCTGGCCAATATTCATACATCCTTGTGTTCAATATGATAAAGTATTAAACAAGACCCACTACATTTTGCACAAACTACTGAAATGCCCTATTTAACGACGGACTTTCTCCCAAATGACATCTGTACCTAAAGAAAAGGTGAGTTATTGTCCTTTCTTGCTCTAGATAGTCCAGAATGAAGTGCGTGGCCATTTGTAGTAAAAGTGGAACACAATGGAAAAAAATTCTAATGGTATTCACATAAATTAGATGGAGTCTGCATGGAGAATATACAGATTGGTATTGCAGAAATCAGAAGAAATGACTGGGTGTGATGATACAGAGATTTTACGTCAGTTCAAAACCTGACACTTTGTTCTGATAACATTTTTAATAGAAAAGTGTTTTTGATAGAATTGGTGGAAAAACCTTGAACTTAAAGACAAAAATTGTGGTATCAAAAACAGCTTTATACCGGACTCAAGTGAACACCTGCATAATGACCTTATGATTTTTTTTACATACTTCATTAATCCCATCTTGTCAATTGGCTATAAACAATTAATGCAATAATTGGATTTAATGGGAGTGGCAGTATTATACACTGTAACTAGTACTAATTAAGATGACATGTGATCACATAACCTAAAGAGATTTAATGCAGTTTAAGAGTAAATGTAACAATATTTACTTCTTCCTAAATCTTATACTTGGTATTTAATCTTTTATTAAATTCTAGCTACATTTGAGTCTACGTAAATAACTCCAGATTAAAAGCAGCAGCAGTTCCAGGACTTTGGTTCAAGGAGAAGCTAAATAAAGAAAATAAATATGAATTCAAGTAGATCTTGGAAAGTTAACATTGCTCTCCTGCTGTAGCGACACCTGAGCCAATGAATCAGGACCTGCACAGTCAGGGTCAGCAGCGCCACCTTCTGAACACCAGGGGTGAACACTGAACTTCCATCCACAACGAGAGCAAGCGACTTTATTTACAAAACACGGATAAGCCCTGCCAGCATAGTCACTAGAAGAGAAATTAGTTGGGTCAGTGAGGGCATGGCGAGGAGACCCAGATTCGGGGTAAATCAGAAATCAGAGAAAGCGCAGGGCTCTGCATAACTGGATGCACACCTACACTGTGAGCATGAGAATCCAGACAAATGGAGTTCACCTTAACACGTCCTCCCACAGAGCTCCATAGGGCAACTGAACTGGTCACTTGAATGCATCAAACAATCTGCATATGTTCTAATGGACTTATTCTTCATGGTTCACCATATTGATAAATCATCTGTTTTATGGCACTAAGAGGTGATGTGTTTGGATTTGATTTGTGCATAAAAACCTACAGTTACTCTCGTAATTTCATGCCTATGAACTTTTAGGAAGTTGACGGTATAACAGAATGCTTACCCTTGCTCTGCCTCACCTATTCTATCCAATGAGGGTCTCCTTATACTGCCGACCGTGAGCACCTGAGCCAGGCACACTCACATTGACCAGGCTGTGAATTCCATCCCTCCACTGGCTGTCTACCGGTGCAGTTTGCAGGCTTGTAGGGGTTCCCATAAGAGCTTCTGGTTCTCCCGCAGAGTCCACGGATATATATCTGCTTTAGGCTGACACATGCCTCTGAGATGGTCTATGGTGCGAGAGTATACATGTGATTGCCTGGAATGCATCCAATCCAGGGTGTACCCTGGCGTGGAGATCTGGGGGTGTCACACACGCGGTCCTCAGTACCATAGCTGATGGCTCTCCTTAACTGCAGCATAAAGGAGAGGAGATGAAGCCAGAGATCGTGAAGATTGAGGGTGACCGCCGCCCTACATAGGGAGTAACTGTTTCCCAGGACCATGCAATGCTGTGTGGTCCTGTGTCCATATCCACCTGCCCTGTATGTGGTGTTTGTCCTGCTGTGATATTTAAATAAACCCAACTCCCGCTGGCCATTGTCCGTCCCATGACACCTGGTTTGTGCTCCGTGCATCCAAAAATAGGCTCCAGTCGCACCACTCCTGCGGGAAACTGTATTTGTTAAAGACAACAGGACTTCAGTCTCCCCAAGTTTATCTTTCACAATGTCTAACTGCATAACTCTTGCTCTTCAACAAACAATTGCTTCAGCATCGCACACATCTCCTCACAACTAAACAAAGTCCTCTACTCAGTGCACATTTCATTAACAATGACAACATGCTTGTCCCCATCCTGTCCAAGTGTCATTCCCAACGTCACTTTATTTTGCAATCTTCTGTATGTTCTTTATTGGAAATTTTCTTTACCCTTTTGAAGGAGGATCATATTCATTTTTTAAAGAACGTACTGTCTTTCAAAGACTATGAAAGATCATTGCTATTACTAAGTACTTTTAAAGTGTTAATTATACTTGAGTGGCATGGAATTCTCTGGTTTGTGCTCACTGTTTAAAAGTTAAGTGATAGTTTATTTCAGTGTGAAACACTTTACAGAATAAATGTCACGGCATTGTCGTGGTGATTATATAGAGAAGTATTCTAAACTGGACTGGCGATGTCCTAAGAGAAAGTCCTATGAGAAACCGTACTTTCGCACTTTTTAAATGCGTAACTGGATTGTGTCTAGTAACAATCTGCAGTTCTACAAAAGGAAAATGTTAACACCAAATACTTGGCAGAAAAATTGTCTGATAGGCAAAGTTGTCAAAACAGCACATCAACAGAGCCACCCTGCCATGTGTAGAAACAGTGCCAAAGTTTTGCTTGTCATTTGTTGTAATATCATAATTAATTATCATTCTGTCTTTGTAGACTGACTGACAAAGGCTTCCTTTTGAAAAGTAGTCTTCAGGGTATATGAGTGTGTGTTAATATTTTCAGAAAATCCATCCATCTTTTAACCACATATTCTCATTAGGGTCCTGGGGGTGTGGGGGGGAGGGGGGGTGGAGCCTATTCCAGGTAGCATAGAGAACAGGGCTGGACAGGACAAGGTGGAGCACAAGGAAGAGGACACCCTGAAGAAGATGCCAGTCCATCACAGGGCACACACATGCTTGTACTCACACACACAATGAGTGGAGGTGGGATTTGAACCCCAAACCTTGGAGGTGTTAAGAGTGCCACCCACTGAGCCTTCATACTCCCCATTTTTAAAAAATATCTTATAGAAATTGTATTTTTTTTCATCAGTGACGGTAAATGAATTTCAAGTCTGGAAAATACAAAAAAAAATTACTTCTTTTTGTTTTGGTGGGTAAAACTGCAGATAAAAAGGAAGCTTGTGGTAAATTTGATTTGTACTTTTATAAGCAAAATAAGAGATTGTTCCACCTCAGCATGTTCTATATTATATTTTACCTGCAATTTTTATTCTTCAAAGGAATATCTGTATATAACCTTTTAATCTGAAGGCTTTAAATAGAATTTTGATAGTGTAATTGATGTCCTTCCGCCTTGGATGTCATTTAAAGACAGAAGAGCTGGGATTAGATTAAAGCTCAGAGTGTATGTCTTTGGTGATTTCACCTCCCACTACATTTTGATAATTTGTTCATCTGTAAGAACTTTCTAGCACTATGACTGACAAGTAAAAGAAATGGCATCAAAAATTTTAATGGATAGTGGGCAATTCTGGTGTTTGAAATGAAATATCTGTAAGGCTTTGGACACATTGGCTCTGTTGCCCCCAGGAGGGAGACAGACAAGTCAGCTCCAGGGTGGCTGAATTCACACAAACACATCTGCCAGGCATCCATCTAATGGAAGGGGAAATGACCAACACATTGACACCCCACTGGAGACACCTCCTGCCACTCACTTCCCATACTCAGGAAGAGGAAGACGACCCACAGGATGGACACCCACAGAGTAACCCATCCTGCTCTCCCTTCCCCTAACTCAGGACGTGAATATGTATATACTCATGTTTGATCTCATTTGAATGGTCTCAGTGCAACTGGTACAATGGTCTCAGTTCAGGAACGCTATGTTATATGATTTTAAAGATACACAACTTCAGGAGAAATTCTGTCCGTATCACAAGGCCCAGACCCAAGGAATATCAAAGACACACGGATACCTGTCGTCAAAGTCAGGAGAGGCCACCAAACTCAGGAATAGAACATCTTTTGTTCTACAGTCATCTAATCAGTGATTGGATCATTCAAAATGATAACACATCACTTGGTCTGATATTTAAGGAAGCTAAATAATACACGCGGGGGCTTCTGTATTCAGAACCTTCCACATAAGACTTGGGCTTAGCCTACGTGTTACATGTAGCCATAATGGAGTTTTCCTGTAATCAGGACTCCCATACAGCTCTCCGCATTAATATCTGCAGCCAGATCCCTTTTTGCATTTCCTGTATGTATCTTCTGCTGGGTATGTACCATTTTGTCTGCTATATTGTTATATCATTTGTGGTAAATTGTATGTTCTTTGCTATATTAAATATTTGTGTGGCCACATAGTTTAATCTCTGTCTTGTCTAACTGAAATTAATTTACGTTATGCCTACCCAGCGAATAAATTGTGCTTTGTTTAATTCTTGTCTGTCTGAAATTGTTAGCTCTGCTGAGTTCTTGCAATCCCTGACTGGGATTAGACGGTTAAGCTGGCTCTGAGCTCCTACACTGTATTGCACAGACGTAACTGGCGCACAGCCTCTGAGTTGAAGATCTACCAGACAAACCGCACTTAAGCGATCCCTGAGCTGTATCAGTCAAACACGCTGACAAATCCCACCAGGCTCTGAGTTGGCGAAATTCGTCATGCTTGTCGTTAACATAGTCAAACACGCTACCAATGGGAACCAGCCTCTGAGTTCAACCAGTAGGACAAACTGCAGTAGCCCCTGAGCCGCTATAGTTATGCACACTGATCTTTGGCCTGTGTAAACTATTTGGACACACTACAATCAGTCCCTGAACTGGGCAATCCAATAGGCTGATACACAGAGTACAGTATGTGACCAACCAGATAAAACTGAACCTAGAGGTCCCTGAGCTGGATAGACTCAAACATGCTGAGCATGCGTCAAGTTCGTAGTTGTCACCCAGTCCCCGAACAATCTGCCTGGGTCCATATTGCGCTGGGCTTTGTTCAACCGGCCGGGAGCAGACCCTGAATGATACCAATGCCTGGAGGCAAGAGTAACTGAGAGTAAGACAAGTCTTGATATTATCAGAACCAACTAAATTACAGGATTCTAAATCAATCTTTAAAAGTATATGGAGTCATTAAAATACATTTACGTTATATTCAGTTTAACTAAAGTTTGAAGCATTTTCCAGATGCATACGGAAGGATCTACACACATTTATACCTTTGGCTGTCCTCTTGGATTCCGACGTTGGGCCGGGGGGGGCTTACCCTTACATGCGCATATTGTTTCACAAGTCAGCAAACACTCAAAGCAATTCAGCTGGTTTCACATTTCTGGAACAAGTGTAAATGTTTTAGGGAACTTCTGAGACTGTTTTACGAAATAGCTGTAAATGCGTTAACATTTAATTGTGAAGCTTCATGAAACTTTAAATTAAATCCCAAACATCCATCTTCTAATTGCGAATCACAGTCAGGTTTGGGGGGTGGAGCCTAACTGAAATATAATACGGCACAAGGCCTTGGAACACCATGGCCTAGATGAATAAATGGAAATTAAATTTTCATATTGTAATTAAAAATCATACTAATTCTGCATGTTTATCTATCCACTGTGTTGTTAAGGGTGGGCCTTGTTTTACATGGGTGAAGGTCATTTTAAGGTCTCCTAATCATGATAACTGATACATGTGTCTCTTGGGAGAATTTCCATAGCTATTCCCAAGTATAGTTAAATATTCCATCTTCAGTAATTTATCCAATATGTGTTTGAGGCATCAGCCTACAGCTAAGAAATAGTGTCATATAATGTTTGTTCCATCTGTGCAAGGAGATGTACAATACTGTACAAAAGTCTTAGGCAGACAACGAAGACTATTTGTAAATCATGTTCATGTTGGGGTGAAACTGACCTCATGTTGGCCAAATGTGTCACTTTACATATTTCAAAACATCTCTTCATGTCACCCCAGAATGTACAGTTACCGTTCAACATACTCATGTACTTGTGGAGCTCAACTAGGAGTGAACCTTGTTCTGCTAATCAATACCTCATAAAGTGAATTAAATACTTAAGTGCACGAGTTAAATGAGCTGATGGTGAAAATGAAAAATTACATAGAATGGCTGAGGTGCTTTCTAGCTGAGGTTTTGTAAGCAAAGTTATGTTGTTCGAGCCAGCCAACCAGATATCAGTAATATTTGGCAGAACACAGTAAATTACTTTGACTTCATGTTGCATTGCTGTTTATCAATATATATTCTAATGTTAAACTGTTTTTTTTTTTTTATGAGCAGATATTCAGTTAGTGCCCAGATAAATGGCATTAAACATTTTCTCAGACTGCCTAAGACTTTTGCACAGTACTGTACAATGAAGACAAAAGGTGTTTCAAAATAAGTTATTTTATTGTTTTACAGAAGTCCCATTATCAACACATAATGTTTGTTGCATGAAGAATTCAATGACCAGAAATGTGTGTGTGTGTGTGTGTGTGTGTGTGTGTGTGTGTGTGTGTGTGTGTGTGTGTGTGTGTGTGTGTGCGTGTTCCATGTTTATATTACGTTTTGGGGATAAAATGTCCCCTAGAGGTAATTAAAACCTGACATGTTTGCCTTGCGAGGACATTTGTTGTGTCCCAACAAGGGAACACTCAATTTTATAAAAATCTGTGATTGCAATCTGAAAACCAAAAGAGCCAAAACTCTTTTATTTTTTTGAGTTACTTATGGTTAAGCTTAGGGCTGGGTAAGGGTTAGGGTTGTCATGGTTAGGATTAGGCCCATAGAAATGACTGTAAGGTCCCCAGACAGTTAGAAATACAAACGTGTGTGTGTATGTGTGCGTGTGTGTGTGTTCAGGTCCTAATGAGCAGCATTTCCCCAGGAGACAGTAACTCTAGTCATCTAGCTCTTTACTGGTCCAAAAGAGGCAGTATGGCTGTGGAAGGACACTGTCACTCACATTTGTGGACCAGTACCTCTGGAACACAAAGCCTAGAACACAGCAGAACTGCCAGGACTGAAAAAACACAGATCTCGATTCCTGCAGTGTTAGAATGACAGGTGATGCATATTTCCCTTAGATTAACGTCACACACTAAAAATCTTTTGAAGACAAGCCTTTTCACAATCATTTCACGTAAAAATTGGGAATAGCAGTCGTGTCGTTTTCTTACATTCTTTAGTATCGTTATTACGAATATCATTCACATTTGTGACAGAAGATCTTGTCTCTGGAGATCTAGTACATTAAAAAGATGTTTTTAAAAAGACACACTTTCTTGTTTGTTTATTTCCTTCACTATGTATGGCTGTGTGACAGGTCATGACTATGACAGAGTATTTTTAAGTGCTAATTAAATCAGAGTGGCATGGAATTCACCTGACAAAATTTGCGGAATGAATGACTGGGGGGAAGAAATGGTACTACCAATTAAAAGCCAAATAGATGGTGTACTTTTTTGGCTAGTTCTCCAGTATCTGCAGTCATGCTAAACTTCCCAGCATTTCATATGCTATTTGCTACTGGCAAAAGAAACACAATCTTCAGTAGTAAATGCAGCATTTTTATTTAGATTCCACTTCATTTGTAAAATACTAGAAGTCCAGAGTGAAACTGACAAAAAAAAATACATTTGCGGAATATTCTTTAATTAACGGCCAAGAAGGTAATGGCCTGACAGCAACACAGCAAAGGCAATAGGAGGTAGGATGTACAAATAACAGCTCAGCAGTCCAACAATTTTGATGACATTCTTGTCAAAACTATTATTTCCTACTTCTCTCCCAAGGCATAACGGGTCATATTTATGCCAACAAAACCTAACCAAAAATGTCAGAAATAGCATTTTTCACCCTACTGTACAAAATGCCCTGCCTATTTTTATTTACTGCATATTCACTTAGGGTGGCAATGACCAATAGCCTACCCCACTGAAGCATCGCACACCCAGAATGCAATGAGATTCATTCTGTTTAGCATTAGTTACAACACAGTTGCCCCAAAGTTTAACACAATAAAAGCTTTATACCTTCATAAATTTCATACAATGTCATACAACGTAGAGGACACTAGAGAAAAAGAAATAAAAAGCACATTTCATTATTTATAATAATGTTTGCTTCTAACTAGTATAAGCTTTGCATGTCTAGAAGACCTTAGGTGGACATTTTGACTTCTATAACCACAGTTGTACCAGCAGTTTTTCTAACAACTATTCTTTTCAGAATGCCTTGTAAGGATCCTTCACCCCACATAATGCACACTGTCATCTCCATCGCTCAAGTTTCTATTCGTTACTTTGATCATTCTGCTGTAAAGTCCTCCACACTGTTCTCCCGACCTCCTTCACAGACAAAACACCTGCTATCCTCTTCAACATCTACCTTGCCTGTGTGCATTTTGTTGGTATCTTACATCCCTTCAACTCCGTTGACATCACTACACACATAGTTTCTCTACACCTAACGCTCTCCTTGCCCCACCATTACTTCTGTTCAGTTCTCAGACCTCCTACTCTTACACCCACTGCCCAGCCACTGATATCTGCCCCCTTCTGATTTCCAAACTTCTCTCCTTCACATTCACCATTTGTCCAACCCCCTACTGACACTGCCTCTGTACCATCCTATCTTTCCGCCTACCTTGACACTGTTCTTTTCCATTCAATCCATCACCCAGTGGGTCCAAGATGCATTCCAGGCTAAGAGATGAATGCTCAGCATGACAGAATAGGAATGATGCAGTTCTCCCACTAAAACCCATATGTTAGTCTACCAAAGCCTTCCTTCCCACTGAGTGGTCACTCATGCCAAGGTATGAGTCTATGATCAAAAAAAAATTGTCAACTAAGAACTCAAAATTATTCTCCACCTTTCCTTCTCTACACAAGAGTGCCATCCCTCCACCATCTTCACTGCAGGTGGATGTGCAGCACATTTCTCAGGAAAAGTGGTTAACTTTTCTGCAACAACCTTTGCTCCAGGTTATACCTGGATCTGTCAGCAACCTTTGATAACATCAACCATCAGATTCTTCTATGGTCACTAGCAAATCTGGATATCACACAGGCACTGCCTTTAGGTTACATCGAGTTTCTCTGGAAGGTCTTACTGTGTCTTCTCATCACAAAGATGGCCACAGAGGTCTAGCCACATGAATGGTTCCTCTTTTCACTTGGCATTACATCTCTTGACCTTGTCATCACCTCTCACAACTACTTACATCTCTACAACACTGATGATACTCAACTCCTCTTCTATTTTCCGCTCTTTACAAATCGGTCTCCACCCACACCGATGCATCACCATCGTGATGATCGACTACTACCTCCGTTGGATCCATGCAAGGCCAAAATCTTCCTCCTCTTTTCCTATGCTTTTTCCAGCTGTAAACGCCTCAAGTCATCACTCCATGAGCATTTTTCGGTATTCTGATTGTCTACCTCATAATACACCCAAATACATTTTTACACTGAAACAACCCCAGTCAGGATTTCTACACAATATTCAATTTTCAGAATTCACCTCTTTCCAGACCACTTTACCTTAATACACAGAAGCTGTATCAACTGCGTACTTGAGATAATTCCCATGTTTGTGGCATTCTTTGTTTTTTTATTCTGCATCTCAGCCGTTTATATGTTACATACGTCCACGTATATGTGTTTTCCACATACAAACATGATATTTTGGTAAGAACAAAGCCAGAGTAAAACAGTAGGTTTTCAATTTTGATTTACATATACATTAAATACTATAATTCCTTAAATAAATAAACAACAGACAGGTCCAAGTATAAGGCTTTACAAACAACACAGTGAAAATCTTTTGCCAGACTTGCAGGGGAGGGGATAGGGCATGGGGGGTGGGGGGCAAATTTTATACATGAATTAGTCCAATAGGAGTGAGACCATTTAATGCAGTATAAATGAGAAGAATTGAAAACTACACAGGAACTCAGTGTACGGAGATGTGAATGGGAGTAACATTGTATATCTTCATGCTATCATGACAGGTCTTGCTGCATTATTTTGGATGTGCGCTTGGGTAGACAGTCTCAGATCCAGACCCCTTGAGAAACACACTTGAGTACTCTAATTTCTTATACACAAATGGACGTCTTCATTTCTTATCTTAAACAATAATAAATGCATTACTTTTGGAGCATTTCTACACTCTTGAAAATGCATGCTGGATTATAAGTATAAAAGCACAAGACTAAGTAAAATTATGCACAATTTGTATAAGCTACTTTAGAAAAATGAAACTTAAGCCCTATGGCTAAAAGCCTGGCTACAGTGCATTTCTATCCACATTATTAGCATCAAGCAAATAAACTTTTTTTAGGGTTTAGAGAAAGATCATTTTACTCCCTCACCAAATAGTGGGTCGGTGTGTCAGCAGATTTTTTATGATCTTCCCAAGCTGCAGCATGCAGGAGGAGAATAATCCCTACAGGACACTACATTTGACCCATGACAGTGATGAGGCAAGTTAATCCAACTGTAAAAATGATATGAGAAAGAGCAAATTACTTAAGGGTAAGTACCGATTGGCAAGTAAGAGGTTAAAGTGAAAGGCTTGGCCAACAGTATGAAAAGCAGAAGATATATCAGTATTTTTGTGTTTTGGGTATCAAAAGAAGGGAGCTCAATGGCTCCATAGCTCATACTGTTCCCTCATACCTCTGGGGTTGTGGATTCAAATCCCATCTCTGTTCGGTGTATGTGGAGCTTACATGTTTTCCCCTTGCTTTTTGGTTTCCACTTGCATTCCAAAGATGTGTAATTTCAGCTAATTGGCATCTCTAAATTGCCTGTAGCGTGTGCTCTGTGATGGCTTGGTGGACCCTAGCCTTTTGCCCTATGATGCCTGGGATAGGCTCCAGGCCCCTCTGTCACTCTGACCCCAGATCAGCAGTCTGAGGATGGATGGTATTACAAAACAACAATGTATCCCCAGCTATTTTGGTGCTATGGACAGTAATTTAGACTGAGTTATGTAATCAGTATTTAATTTTGCAATTAGAAAGCTACCATTTTCACAGATTTTTAATGATTTCCTGCTAATGATCACCATTTTCTTCTACACACCACCAATTATTTGGCACGTGTAACAGGAGACTCCACTACAAATACTGTGCATTTGAAACCAGTTGTATTTACCGATGATGATTTAGTCCCAGTCTTCTGGATATGATTTCTGAGTCTCTGGTATTATTAATTTCGGAGTTAATAGTGTTAAAATCTCGCCCCTGGCTCTCTGTGCATAGACTTTGCACATCCTCCCCGTGCTTCACTTGTCCTCCGGGTACTCCAGTTTCCTTCAGTGACATGTGATGAAGTCTAATTGGCATGACTAAATTGTCCATAGTGTGTGATTGGGTGTGCGTGACTGTGCTCTGCATTGGGTTAGCACACTGCCAGGGTGTCTCCCGCCTTGCACCCTAGGCTCCTTGTTCGCAGAATCCTCCCACAGCATGCAGGTAAGTGTGCAGGTGTTACACCCTCTCCAAGTCAGCAACACCCAACCTGCTCTCCTTCCTTCACCCTTGACACACCCACAACTTGGTCACTCACTGCTTTTTAAGCTCAGTAGCTCTGTTGCCTTGTTGTAAGGTACTGTGTGTTTTGCTCTGTTAGAATGTTGCCATATTTCATTCTGTTGTACTGTGCATGACCGCATGTTGTCTGATTCTGGCTTATCGTTTTCTCTGTTTGTGATTTTGAATGCAGTTACTGTTCCCTATTTCTCTACGGGTTAATTGATCTTTTGCATCATGTTTTTGGATTTTACCCTTTTGGATTTCGATCTTCTTTGTCACTTGAGTCTGGACCTCCAGTGTTTTACCTTCGATACTCATTTTGTTCCTTCTAATAAACCTACCGACTCTGCACTTAGAATTGTCCTGTGGGTTTTCATTACCGCAAGTATGTCTAATATGCCAATACTGTAGATTTGTGTATCTTCCTACCTCATGCCCTATACTTCCTGGGACAAGCTTCAGGCTCACAGTGGCCCTGTACTGGATAAGTAATTGTCAAGGCTGGATGGATGGATGGATGGATGGATGGATGGATGGATGGATGGATGGATGGATGGATTTTAGTTTTGATTCATTTACTTCCGTATGATGTGTACTTTTATGTAACAATACTGATTATGGATCTGACCTAGGAATTGTAATTATAATTGTGGTCTGCAAACATGTGTGGCGGGCCACAGAAGACTGATGGATTCCTTAAGGGTTAAATTCCCCCCTACTAATGACTGAGTCACTTCAACAAATCAGTGACTGTCTAGAACTGTGAACCACAGAAATAAAAGGACAGTAGTAAGGGGGGCGGGACTTTGAGAGGAGAGAGAACATGGGGGCTGCGGAGGAAGCTGGCAAAAGTTTGAGTGTGAATGAAAAATAAATGTTAGACAGTGTTAGAACAGAAATAGAAAAAGTTAGTGGCTACAACCAGAGCAGTGTCCATACGTGAAGACTATCGAGCTATGGAGGAATGGACGACGGCTGGAGAGTTTGAGCGGACCATGCGGCAGTAAGGTCGGCATCGTCAGCGAATCGGTTTGGCTGGTTGGATGCCTCTTAGTTCTTTTCTCCCGCTACCCTCCTGTGAGTATTCCCTGCCACTTGACTTCAACCACA
>JAACJT020001442.1:0-15076 GCA_009936485.2 Gymnarchus niloticus | reverse complement strand
ACTCTGCCACCTCCAGCTCTGCCTCCAGTCTTTTTGTCAGTGCCACCGTCTCCAGCCTTATAACATAGCTGGTCTCATTACCATCTTGTAGACCTTCCGTGTCACTCCTACTGGTTGGTATCTGTCTGTCACAAATCACTCCTGACACTCTTCTCCACCCACTCCACCCTAGAAGTTCATACTCTTCATAACTGCCCTTACTTCCTCCTTGCTAATCCATTGTACTTCCTGATTCACTATCCCCCACATCATCTAACCTTCTCTCTCTCTCTCATTCTCTTCATTCATCAGCCCCTCAAAGTACTCTTTCCATCTGCTCAACATACTCTCCTCACTTGTGAGTACATTTCCATCGTTATCCTTTATCACCCTAACCTGCTGCACATCTTTCCCAGCTTGGTCCCTCTGCCTAGCCAATCGGTGCAGGTCCTTTTCTACCTCCTTAGGGTCCAGCCTCTCATACAACTGGCCATACGCCTTATCGTTAGCCTTCACCACCTCTCTTGTCGCCTTACGCCTTGTTTCTTTGTACTCCTGTCTACTTTCTTCATCTCACTGACTATCCCACTTCTTCTTTGCCAACCTCTTCCTCTGTATACTCTCCTGTACTTCCTCATTCCTTCACCAGGTTTCCTTCTTCTGACCAGATGTCACACCAAGCACCTTTCTAGCCATCTCCCTTACCACTTCTGCTGTAGTTAACTACTGAAACTGACACTCAGAGCAAAACCTCAGGTCATGTCTCCAAAACTATAAATACATTTTCTCCTTTGCACTCAATTTGCAACTGAACATGGCACTTTTTGCAATACACAAACACAGGTTTTTGTATGGGGGGGGATTCCTGCCATTATTAAGATGCACATTCGGAAGGAAGACGTGCACGTGGAACATGCGCATTAACGCGCGCAATGACTTTTGGGCTGCCTTCCGTAACCATAGCAACCCGGTATACAAATGCGAACCTTCCGAAAGCGGATCTTCATACCTTCATGCCGAATGCGAATGTTCCGCGTGCACGTCCCCATTCCGAATGGGACGTTAATGCGAATGTTCCGCGTGCACGTCTTCCTTCCGAATGTGCATCATAATAATGGCAGGAATCACCCCCCATATATCAGGGTGTAGTCTATGTATCTCAGGATCTTTCTCTGCAGTTTTGCCCCTCTCCTCCCCCCCGGGGTACCCCCATCTGCTAGGCTTGGGGGCTTCTGGGATGAGTACTCCAGTTCCCTGCCTCCACCCTGTCTGAGTTGAAGGGGCAACAGCGGCACCCGGCACACAGAGAGGTTCAACTCCAGTACTCCCAGGATTAGCATGGCCCCCCCGCCAGGAGTGACAGTCCACCAGGAACTGAAATAAGGGAGTGATAAGGAAGGTCGTACTTGTCAGCCCATCGGCCAAAGGTCAACGCTTCTCAAAGTATAGTGCCAGCATGGTCACCGTGGGTGTCCAGGTGAGGGCGTAGCCCAGACTTGTGGGCAGAGAGGGGCACTGAACCTGCGTGTGACAGAAACAGGGCCTGGAGCATGGCGATGCCTTCATAAATATTTTTATTTGGTGTCTCCCAAAAGAGGAAAACCAAGAAATGGTGATAAAATGTAGAGGTAGGGATTTAAATTAAATACACTGGTAACAATAATTAGTATTTTTGGACCATATAATATTACTCTTTGTTTAGTGGTGGGTGTTTAAAAAAAAAATTTAAAAA
The DNA here is from genome assembly GCA_009936485.2 of Gymnarchus niloticus. Classification (NCBI taxonomy): domain Eukaryota; kingdom Metazoa; phylum Chordata; class Actinopteri; order Osteoglossiformes; family Gymnarchidae; genus Gymnarchus; species Gymnarchus niloticus. The sequence continues at coordinate 13,365 of JAACJT020001442.1, read as the reverse complement.
AAAACCCCAAGTTCACTAACTTGGGTTGAACCAGCCGATAAGACGACGCCTTAGTCGGTCTGTTGTTACTATGAAATGCAGCACTACTGGACAGTTCATACGGCCACTGACCAGAAAGCCAACGGTGAAGTAAAGCTGGATAAGCTTCTAGGAAGTGGAACTGGCTATCATTCCCACTCTGGCCATGACTGTGGCACAGTGTCTAAAGCGTGTGCTCAATACTGCCCCTAAAGGAGCTGGGGGAGACAGGAAAAAAAAAAAAAAAAAGACCAGTGAACCTGGAGGTATGGTGAACAGCTGCAGGGAGAAAGAGAACTGTGAAAGTAGGATTGTGGTGATCAGGTATAATGATTGGTGGAATGGTGAGTGAGATGTCATGAAATATACTTGCTCTGCATATCAAATAAGTAACAATATAATCACTGGGCTACCTGCTATTTATTGACAAGGTGGGTTTAGCCCATACTTTGAAGGAGAAAAGGATCTCACACTCAATACACAGAAACATACAAGATGGATTCACCACACTGTATTCTTAATATATGAACCTTAATCTTAGCAGACACTGCGTGCGTTTGTGTGAATGTTGCGTGGTGAGCGCCATCTGGTGGAACACTTGTGCATCACTTGTATCATGTTCCTTAGATGGGTAATGGGGAAACAAGCACACAAGTCGACTTGATCATGCCATGATCTCCTATATTATCCCCCAATCTGACACTTTGCTCACCACTGATAGTTCTGCCAGTCACTGAGTACTGCAGTGCTGGTCTTCACACTCCAGTTTGAGAACCAAAGGCTGCCTTTACGAGAGAATGCAATCAGTTCTACCATAACAATGAAATTCAGGCGTGTCACCTTAATTCTGTTGATTAGCTTAATCATGTAATGAACATATTGTTCTCAGCTAGAATTGGTATAAACCATGTGCATAAAAATGACATTGAAGCCTCATTGTAATACTTTCCTTCATAATCCATGGTTGTTGAAATCCAAAACATTTCTATAATTCGGAGCACATGACTTTTCAGTACTGGTGTTCATGTAAGAAATACAGAGATGCACTCAGGGTCCACTGTCGCCATCTGTTGGCAGGCTGTCGTAAAGGAATTCTCTAGCTACGGTCGAATTTGAACTCTGTATAAACTGTCACTCTTCATCCTCTGCTGTCAGATGAGGAACTCTAAATTCAGAACTATATTTTTAGCTAAAAGATTTCTGCAGTCCATTACTGGTGTCTAAATTTAATCATTCCATAAGAAATGTCAAACTGTCCCATTATATTAATCATTTGGCGAGCAGATGCTAGCTGTCAAAGTAAGTTACACTGTGCATTGTGTAGCTTTATGCACTCATACTGTTCTCTACTTTAAATGGAGTTATTGAGATACTTGCTTCTGGTAGCAACACACGAACCCCGATAGCTGTGGTTCAGATCCTTAACTCTTTTGTGAATAATATAAAGGACAAGCATATTTATAACAGATATTAAGCCAATCCCACCTGCGTGCAGACTATTGTGTTGACTGGATTTTTAATCTCTCAGATTTGTGAATAATTCTATTTTTTTTGCACGTGCCTTGGACCTGTTTCTAGTCTTCAGTTATATGTACAAATTTTACAACTACTTAATGATAACATTCTACTGAATACAAATAATACAAAACTAAAACGATACTGGATAAATACAAGTCGTGTGCTGTAGATCTGCTTCAAAAGGGCCTTGCATTATTGGTGTGAATATAGGGGAATGCTGTCTTAGCTTTATAGCTGTGTGTGTCTGGACCGTGTTTATGGCCCCAGGTGGTAATAAAAATCGTACGTTTTTATCTTCTGGAGAGATTTGTCGTGTCCCACCAGCGAAAACTCAATTTTATAAAAATCTGCAAATGCAATCAAAAAACCAAAAGAGCCAGAAGTCCTGTATTTTGTTGGGTCACTTATGGTTAAGGTAGCCATAGTTAGAATTAGGGTTAGGCCTAGAGAAATGAATGGAAGGTCCCCACAAGGTTAGCAATGCAAATTTGTGTGTGTTTTACCAGCGATATGGACAGTTGCCACCCCAATGGAGGTGATCCATGAAGTCTCTGTTGCTGTGATGGCAAAGTACTGATTGATCTCCACAAAGAAAACCCCGAAGGACTTGATAATTCCAAAGGTCAGGCCAAAAACGAAAAATGTGGAGATCAAAATAAACCAGGCATACCCCCGTTGCCCTGCCTGCCTTCCCCCCTCTTCATGGTCAAATCATTCAAAGTGCATGCACGTACACATTCTGTCAGCAATGACCCAGTCTCCTATTAGCATCAGTTAACCTCCTTAACAGTTACCATTGTAGTCAACCCTTAGTCTTGTAACCAATCAACAGTCTGGCCAGTGTGAGCACTCAGTGAGAGAGTGAAGGCTTTCAGTAATTTGTATGTTACCATGGGTGCACAGAATTTACCCACTGTTATGATTTCCTGAATACAGTATTCACTCTATGCTAATTTAATTAAGTTCCCTCAGTGGATCATTTTACTAAACAATATCATTTTCAGTGAATGTGGGGAAGAAAAAAAAAAGGAAAGAAGTTCTGTGATATTGTTTCCCCCTGGCAGTTTTTTTGTTGTCCTCAGTATCTACCATCTAGTATCTACACTACAGGCACAGTGGGAGTAAGCTCCTGATTCATCTGAATAACACGGCTAGCTCAAGACACTCTCTTCTCAAACCTATTCTCAAACTATCCTAAACTTCTATTCTCAAACCTAACCCTAATTCACACAAAGCAATCCCAACTATAATATTAAAACCAACCCTAACCCGAACCCTAGCTCCAACTCTTGTCCAAACTACATTAAACCCAGTCCTAATCCTAACCCTAATGCCAATCCTGAATATAACCCTAATATTACGTCAAATATATGCACGTCATTTTAAATGGCTACACTGTTTAATAAATAACCTGTACTGTGTCCTAGGGCCATTGTATGTTATGTACCTGTGCCAACATACTTCAGTTTAAATTATGCACAGAGGTTTCCTCTCCGCCTTGCTCAGATAATCAGATGCGAGTAGTAAGGTGTCGTTACAAACTGTTGTTCCTATGTTGTTGAAGTACACCATTTTTTGGATGGAGCCATTACAGTCATTTGGCCCAATGCAAGTTGCTAGAGCATAGAAGTACGTGGTGGATGAAGGGAGGCATAGAGAAGAGTTCCTGTGTGGGGGTGGAGGGGCAGCCAATCCAAATAACAGCTGAACCCCTCTGGGACTGGAAGGGGCTTCTGTATAACAATGAGCTGTGAAGGGAGATGGAAGCTGGGGAGTTTGATGGGATGGAGCAGGCCTGATGTGGAGAGGTGTGAGCTCTGCTGGATGCTCATTATTGAAAACAAGCAAGAGGCGGGTTGACTCAGTGTCAAGGAGTTTGCTGTACAACAAAGAATCTGAGGCATATGAATGTCAAGCAAAACAGGTATGATAAACGACCTGCAGAAAATAATGAGGGGAACTGAAAATACTATGGCGACTGTAAACGCAGGCACAGATGGGGCAGCCAAGAGCAGTGCATCATAGTCCTTAGCCTGCTACCACCAGGAGAAAAAAAAAAAAAAGGAAAACTGACACACCTCTGGGGGATCTGTGCCCTTTCGAATTAGCTGGTGATATCTGGATGCCTCCTTGGTCTTCTCTAGATAACTGAACTCCAGACAATGTCACCAGATAAACAAAGGCACAGGCAATTCTGGGACAAACCCAGTCATGAACCCCAGGTGCTCATCGGTCCCTCACTTCTCACAGCGGTGCACTACGATTGCCGGTGATCTCCGTGAACACAGGCAAGAGGCAGATGCCCTTTGGTCAGGGTGATTGGGACCAGGAGTCCCAGACCGCCTGCACCTGATGTTAGATCATCACTGGTGTGGTGGGCTGTGTATGCTTTCCTTCCCCATGCATGACACATCCCGCTTTCCAGGCACCGGCAGCTACCACCACAATCGCATGAATACATTTCAGGTCCATCTTATGTCGGGTTAAGCTGGCTCTGCCACATACTTCACTAGCACTCCTGTAATTAGCAGGGCACAGGAGGTCATGCCACAATACAATTAACCGACTCTGGCTGCCAAGATCCACATCCTTCACCTGTGTGACAAGTGCAAACACAAAGGTGAGACAGTGGCGAAGAATATGAGTTTAAGAAATGACTGAAGCCAGCAAGAGAAAAATCAAAGACCTTAGGGGGCTTAGTCAGACAACACCCTGGAAAAAAAAGATTACTAAAAGGAATATTCCTTCATACATTTCCTCATTGTTCAAATCAGAATTGTCTAATAGATATGGAGGATTCACTGCACTGTCGGCAGAATATGAATTTAGAAAAATATTTATCATAAAGCCATTTGCACTGACAACAATGATCTGTAAGAAGATTTACAGACAGAGACAAACTCCCAACCAGAAAATATTCATACTAATCAGAGTCAGAATCACCATGCAAGACAGAAGCATGGGTGCCCTTACCTATAGCTGTTGGTAAGAGTGCACATCGATGTGTGTGAACTTTAATGCTTAATTTAAGGTGCCGCCTTCCGATCCTCCAGATATTCCTCCTTCACACTCTTCTCTGGTGGCTCTGCAGGATGTCAGGCGAGAAGACCCACATCTCCATGTGCTACCTGGCCATGCCCCAGGCGTTCCAAGAGGTCCACATCCTCGGGTCCTGGAGTCTGCAGTTTGGAGTTCAGCTGAATATGAAGGGAGACTCCAGAGCCGTCTAGAAGCGTAGAAAGCTCAGATGCAGCACTTGTCTTTCTCTTTCCATCTTCAGAAGGCGTTCAGAGTTGTTTGATATGCAGAGGAAGGGGAAAAAAAAAACAAAAAAAAAAAAAACGCAGTAGTATCTTAAAGAGCAGGAGGAGGAATGTTCTCTGCACTGACACGGACGCTGAGATTCCTTTATATTTTGTCATGGAGGATTATTTATATATGCAAATTCTGCCTTATTGTCACTCCCTTTCTAGCAAACGTCAGTTTGCCAAGAGAATAATTTTACCTCCTGTCCTCTCCTGCTGTGCCTCACGGGGCAGAATGACATATGGTATTTTATTATTCTGTGTAGGTTATTTTCAAATTACAGATGAAAACATGAATGTGTTAATTACGCCATCTGAGACTTCACCAGTTGTGAAGCCAGTTGTTACAGTACAGTAACAGTCTGGTTCAGACCGGACCTGTTTAACTGGCCGCCCTGGACAAGTGAAAGATTTTTAAGTTCCCTTTGGTCTGTGCGTTTGGTTTAAATGTAATGAAGTTGAGGACACATCATAGCCATTCTGAGGCCTTTAAAATTTCTGTTCCATACATGTAAGTGTCGTGGGCAGGTAAGCAAGATTGTATGAGCTAACAGTTTCATACCACTTTAGGATTCCTGCATTTCCATCCATCTAACTACTTATCCTGGTCAGGGACCCAGGGGGGTCTAGTGCCTATCCCAAGCAGCACAGGGGACAAGGCTGGGTCACACCCTGGACAAGACAACCTGTCATGTTATACAAAAAAAAAACAAAAAAAAAACACAAACACACAACAACAAACAGGCGAGTACATAACATGAAATCAAGCACTTCTCAATTGCTCAATAGGAACTGTATTTACACACAGCCAATACAGAACAAAGAGTTCCAACTAGCTAAAAACAACAGCTGGAATGAAGAAGAGAACATACATGCTAGTCACATGTTCTAATGTGCAGAAACATACAATCTCTTAGTCGCTCATGTTTGGCTGTCACACTGGTAGCATAATTCATGCATTTGGTTGCATTGTGTGATACAGGTATACTCACTCCGTGTTGCCATCATTATTTCAGTACCAGTATCCTTTTCACATACTATTTCTTCAGTGTGAAGCATATTACTTCCATAGTACAGACACATTCATTCATCCATTCATCTCAGCCACTTAGTACCTAGACAAACCCACAAAGATACCTTGCGTTACAACAGATAATATTTCCAACTCCATTTCCTTAATGAGCCTATTATTTTCATTGTTACTTAGAGACAACCTTCGGCTAAGTAAATGAATGGTAATGTGAAATAAAGAAAAAGAACAATTTGAATGTTTTTCCACTTGATGAATGGGCATGTCGACGGTTTACAGTCACGGGGCCTTAGTGGTATTATTGATCACGTCCTCTCCGCCAGGCAAAGTCATCCATCAGCTAGTTAACCAAGCCTGTCGCCACACAGGGCAGGAACGACAAGGAGACTTGCGTTGTTTGGTCTCTCTGTAAGGAGCCCTATCTTGGCTCGTATAACTTAGCAAAATGATGCCGTTTCAGCAAAGACGCCTTTGACTTAGCGGAAGACGACTTCTCTAACAGAGATCGTGCTTTTGTAATAAGACATTTGAGGGTTCAGGTACACTCTCACTGTCTGTCCTGTGGCAGACAGTGGAGCGGAGGCTGTATACCGCCGGCTTGTGAGCTTCGCCGTCACAGCTGTCACCCTAGCATTACGTGCGGTTGCTCCTGTTGGTTTCTCCATGCCGCGTCGCGTGTATCACTCGTATGACTTCATCTATCAGCATGAACAGTTAGGGAGTAATTTTCAGTTTTCCCACCGCGGATCATGAAGGGCTCCAATAACTTTGTGGGTGTTAAACTGTGAGAACTGGACTTTATACTAATGATTCAGCAGCACTTACGTACAAATCAACGAGCGCCAAAAACCCCGCGCTTAAGCTCACGGAAAGCGGTACATGCGTTTCTCTTATAAAAATGCACAATATGATGTCCAGTGTGATAGGCAAGGTGTGGGAGCTTGAACACAACTTTACAGAAAAATGTAATAAGCTGCAGCATGCTGAGACACAGCATGCTGAGACACTGCAAGCCTGCACACGTCGTTAGGCACACGTTAAGACAACGGGGGGGGCTTTAAATGTCCCCTCTGTGGTTTCCTCTGCTGTGCATACCCCGTCATACCTGGAGAGAGGAAACAATGTAAGGGACGTTAAGTAGCTGCCCTCAGACCCCAGGCAGGCAGACTGTTTCTAGCCTTCCTCACACTTTAGCACAAAGCCGTTGTCTGTATTTCAAAACTCTGCAATAACCGTTTCTCTCATTTGATCATTCGGCTTTCAGTCCATATCACCAAGGTTTTAGTTTACAGTAATATAACAGTTCATTTTTCTATGTGTTGGTAAAATCTAAAAAGGCATTTTACATGAGATAATTGCTTGAGCTAATTTAATGCATCCTTTTCAAAACAGTGATTTTTATGACCATATTATATTGTGGCCAGTTATTTCTTGTATGTAGGCCTATATAACTTGTCTATATGGTATATACAGAACTGTGCAAAAGTCTTAGGCAGGCAAAAAAAAAAAAAAAAAAATGTTTAAAGGCATTTATCTGGGCAGCGAGTTATGTATGCTATGAATACATTCAAATCAGTAGTACAATATAAATGTCTTCTGTTCTGAAAAATGTTCCTGGATGGATGGATGGCTAGAAGAACATGGCATTCACTCCCAAACCTTTCTTCAAGAGCACCCCAGCCATTCTATGAATTTGTTCAAATTTGATCACCAACTCACTTAATTAGGTAAAGTCAATTACCTAATGAAGTACTGATTAGCCAAGCAAGGCCTACTCATAGTTAAGCTGAAGAAATGCGTGTATACTGGTTACTAACAGCAAATTCTGAAATGACTTGGAGACGTTTTGAAATGCGTAAACTGGCACACTTCAACCGACAGTCAATTTTACGCCAGGATAAACGTACTTTATATAGGTATATATACCCCCATACAGTCCAATTATTTCTTAATTTAAGTGTTAAAATCGTCTTATTCTCCGTATTTAGCATTTCAGAGAATGCAAGCTTTTTTTTTTTAACCCTAAAGCTAATTTTGGGTTTTATGCCTCCAGGATTAGCCCAAAAATAATCAGGTCTGCATTTAACATAATCCTTGTTGCCATTGGTATTACAATTTGAGAAGAAAACGAGCGATTACAATAAATCAATATCTTTTGAAAGTTTTGTGTGTGTTAATTGAGTCTGTATATAATTCCTGTTAGTGAGATCCACAGCAACAAACCAATCTCATTTCAACCAGTTGTATGGTACAATTAATCGATGACGGGGGTGAAACCTTGCCCCAGAAATGAGAACAGAGTTGGCTTCATTTTTGTTTTTTCCTAAACAAATTTAGCTATTATCCACAATATTTTGTCAGTCTTAAAAGAGACTAGCAGTCAACTTTGTGAAGAAATTCTCTTATTCACCAAGGTAAAATCCATCATTTTTCTTTGCATTCTGTACTTTAATAGCAACAAAAACTTTCCATTTATCCATCTTTTGTTTTCTGGTCAGGGTCATGGGGACCTGCAGCCTCTCTCTTACACCAAGGCCACAGAGCCGGGATACACTCTGGACTAGATGTCAGTCAAAACAAAAACTACAGCAGCATAAATCATCTGACCTTCAGTCTCTGGGTTGTTGCAAACAACAAACAGATTATTCTCATTACTGTGATATCGTGTTACGCTTTCAGACTCTTCACCCTTTCCCTCCCTATATCTGACTGGTTCAGTCCAGTCTGACTGCCCTTGATATTCATTTTAACATGTTCTCCGCCTGATGAGCTGAATCTCAGCATACTTTCACACCTTCAGCTTCCCCACCTGAAGAGGAGATGACTGCAGGCAGAGAAAAGTGTGACACTTTTTGCATCTTGTGTATGGTTTTGAAGCTGTCTAAGCAGATGTGATGTTTGTTTATCTCCTCCTTATTCCATTAATCCAGTTCACTGGGATTACAATAAATCACAATTAAAAAGCTATTAATGTGAGAAAACATTAGGCTGCTATGGTGGTTTTGGATGGCTGCTGTTTAAATAGCATTTAAGAAATTGGCCCAGACTCAAGTAATTTGTGTTAAGGAGGTCGTCCTTATCGAAACCCCTCAGATTTAGAGAACCAACACGTGAAACCATAACATATAAAACATATTACCATGTATGTGTATTCAGTTTTAAAGAATAACATGGTTGCACAGAGATCCTTTTGAAATAAGAGGATCTAGAAAGTTTACAAAAACACTGGATGCAAATAATTAAATAAGCTATAATTGTATGTTGGACATGAAGATAAAATGTAGCTACAAGATATTAGAAAAGCAGGGCTAGACATTTTTGAAGACCTTCTCACAATGCATTATAGACACTTAGTCATAACTCCTATACATAAAAGCATTATTTGATTAAACATCTCAATCTCATGCTATAGCTGTAAACCTACAGTAGATTTTCAGACTTCATGCCTTTGTCACCTTGTAACATCTAAAAAAAGCTAAGCAACATTACACACTCACTGACTAGTTTATTAGGTACACCACTACTACACATCGGCAACAGAAAGCACGACCTCCACTTTGGTCCCCAGAAGTGAGTTGTGTGTTCAGGGATGCTTTTCTACACACCTTTCTGTTAGCTTTAACCAGTCTGGCCATTCTTCCCAGATCTCTCATGTTAACAAAGTGTTATTGACCACAGAAATGCCTTTGACTTTATGTTTTTCGTTCATCACACCATTCTGTAAACTCTAGACTCTTGCGTGTGAAAATTGTAGGAGAGTGGCTGTTCCTGAGATGCTGAACCCGCCGCGTCTGGCACCAAGGATCTCGCCACGTTTAAAATTGCTTCCATCACATCCTAACTGTTATAGCTGCTCAGTCTCGCAGTAGGCGAACCTCTTGATCCTGTCTGCATGCTGTACGTATCCAGTTGCAGCCACCTGACTTCCTGCTCATAGGAGCAGGCTGTTTCTGTTAATGAGTACGTTTACCTAATAAAGTGGCTGATGTGTGTAGAGCTATATTTAAAATCATGAAGCCTGTTAGCGTCTGTACTTGTTAATGTGTGTTAGATGAGAACATTTTCTCTGGTACATTTGAGTCAAAACACTACAGTTACATGAGAATTCTGATTTAATAGATCAGAGGACTCTGTTTAGATAATATGGAATCCATCTGAATAGTAGTTTAGGTATGGTTAGAACATACAAAAAAAAAAAAAAAACAGGAATGGTAGGAAAATAGTATAGCATACTTTTTCATACACATGGGGAATCTGGGTAGCTTTTGCATATCATTCTATGCTCTCTTTCATCTACAGATGAGAGGAAGTTTTCAGGTCAGAGCAGAGAGTCAGCCAGCATCCAGGAACCCTTGGAGCAACTGGGGTTAAGAGCCTTGCTCAAGGGGCCGACAGTGATGCAGTCACTCTGCCAGGCATAAGATTTTAAAAACTTCCAAACACAGGCCCAGTTTCCTATCCCACAGAACTACACACCACCTGTAACACTTGTTTTTCCCCAAAGAAGCAGGCTGTGGGGTTTGGGATGGGCCTGCTCCTCTGACCCATTAGGGATACTGTAAGCTCATCAGCACTGAATGGGCTACTTGTTAAGAAGCAACTATATAAAAATGTTGTAAACATTCACTATATAGTTCATTGGTTTATTTGAAAGGAATAGTTTTCTAACTAATATTTACCTTTTAGTCAGTTCATTGTCTAAAAGGAAACTTTTAGATCAACCTTAAACTGTTATAGAACGTGTTCCATTTTTCAATTAAAATCTATAAGGAAAACAGAATAACAATTTGCTAAAATCATAGCATAACCAATGACAAAATTCTGACTGAGTCATCTGGAGAAAATAATGCGGTATACCCATGGGGTCCCTGGGAACCTTTAAAGTCTGATGTTTATTCTGTTCAACATTGAGACAGGCAGTCATCTTGGTGATGGTAGTGCCCACGTAGCAGCGCCTCAGTTCCTGGGTTGGTTAGACCATTATTTGATCAATAATGAAATTCTTGGACTCGGCTGAGGCTGCCCTCAGAACTCCCAATGGACTCACAAGGAGTCCTAAAGCAGATGTTTTGTCAGTTCTTCTTAGCTGAGACACACATGGCGAGCTTTTAGCAGAGCGGGAATGATCACAGGAGCTGGGTGATAGTACAGCTCAGGACAGGTGGCTAGACGTTCTATTGATCACTTCTCAGTGGTCACGGTTTGGGGGTCTCCCATCCAAATATCACAGGTGCCAACAGCAGAATCCAAATGGTGATGCCAAGCCAAAGCCAACACATTGTACCGTTTATATCTAATACCATTAACTCTGCATGCATTTGATCTTTGGATTTGAAAGACTGATCTGCAAAGACATTGAAAGGCAAGATTTTTTTTTTTTAAACCTACATGTTAATGTAAAGGAAAACACACACACACACACACACACACACACACACACACACACACACACAGGGTGTACCCTAGCCTTGTTCCCTGTGTTGTCTAGGATACAATCAAGGCCCCCTGTGACCTAGATCAGCATGGCTAGAAGAGAGTATACACACATTTTAAACTAAAGTTTAAATTTATTTAGCCGACTCTTGTCCGTGGCCGATTGTAAGAGATTCAGCAATTTATTCTAGTTGAGTATATCAGGGTCTGTGGATGTTTATGGGTGAGACCTTAACTGACCTTGTCGTGTACTCTGTACCTACTGAGTGTGGCCCAGAATGACACCCACACTCAGTCTATGCTGACTGGCATGTCACCTTAGCCAAGCTGGGCTTGACGTCTGTGCACCAGTATGACCATCATTCGGATATGTACTAATGACAAATGGGTTCCTGCGAACTCGTCCCCAAAAACTGTCAAAAGACAAATTTGTTTCACTTTCTTGGCGCCAACCCCTCCTCCCCCATTCCACCTTTTGAAACCAAGTGGTACAGTAACAGCGGTTGGACAACTGAGGCTTCAAAACCCCTGGATACTCGCACATACTGCATAGCGCTGGCATTGATATTTATGCAATCACCTTCACATAAACAAAGTCACAGTGCTAAAGACTATTTATTGCTTGCAAAGTTTGTTTCTTACCCAAGCAACACTACTATGCAAAGCAATATTAAGCATGTTGTGTTCAAAGTTCAACATATTAATCAATGATCCACAAAAGAGACATTCAATGAATACAATTTCAGGCATCATTCCAATAAATTTGTTCATATCCTTATGCTTTCTCTTGACGCATCCATTAGTTGAGACACCTGCAGTTTCATGTTAGCAGTTTAAGCAGATCATATTCAGTCAGCACATTCCAGTCCATTAACTTATGGACCCAAATGCCAAGGTCTTAGTCATTCCAGCAGGCAATTATCTGTTAGTCTATCAGTCACAACTGTTTACAACAAATATACATCTGTGGATGAAAATGCACGTATAGATACAATATAATTTATTAGACCATTAGATCATCAGGTTTGTACATGTAAATCAACCACAAGTGAAAATTTCCAGCATATCCTGTATGTAATAAACTTTAGTAGGGAACCGTATACAAAGGTAAGAATAACAATACCAGATGTGTGTTATGGGGTTGTGAATGAGGAGCTGAGCGAGACTGGAGCATTAGCAAAGCCACAAAGACAAGAACCATGGCAAGAAGCTCAAACCTGTGGAGTGGTGGGGGGCCCTACCTAGCAACAATACCTAGTAACAGGCCATTGTAACAAAAACCCATCAGTTTTCAGAAATCAAGGAAGAGAGACTATCAGGGAGTGAGGTGGCATCTCCACCCGGGCACCACCTCAAGATTGTTGGGAAATTAGGGACAGAGAAGTTTCTGGAAAACAAGAAAGGGTCTGTGCTCCCCCCCAGTCCGAGCTCTTCTCAGACAGAGTGTCCTGCTATGTTCGTGCTTCCTTTACTCAAGCAAGTAAACATTCCATTGAAAGTAATTCACATGAGAAGGCTTTAAAGTATACTGTTCCCTGTGGCCTGGAGCACTTCTGTTCTGGTGGGCAAATGCAGTGTGTTTCTGTTAATGCTGTTGCTGTGGGGAAATGTTTTGTGTTGTAAGATTTGTTCATGTGTATTCCAGGGCCACTGTAGTGACTCCTAGTAATTCACTCTAACATCTTTAGTTTTGTTGCACTGCTAAACCACAGTCTACAAAAGGTAGAAGCGATGCAAATGAAAGGAATCTGCATCATCATTTGTCACACTAATTTCATTAGTTTACCTATGGTGCAGGCCAGTTCAGAAACCCACTACAAGACTTGAATTCAACAAGAAAATGATTCAGATTTTGTTGACGTACATTAGCCAAACCCGACAACACTTCTTGGAAGGTTGGGCTCAGCCTTTTACTTTCAAGTCATGTTCACTGGTTATAACAGACATGAATGATTGTTTGTTAAACTGTCCCCAGAAATATCAGATCAGAATATCTTTATTGTCATTGTAACGAGTACAACGAAATTAAGTGCAGTCCCTGTGTCAGAGAGATATGTACAT